>JALIZH010030553.1:0-135141 GCA_030522465.1 Rhipicephalus appendiculatus | reverse complement strand
CGCCACACTTGTTGAGAGCAGAACTTCTGTGCACGGTTTGTATTATTAAATAAGCGCTAACAAAAATAAACTTTATTCTGGTTCTGGATATAGCGGGGTCAGCTGTCCACATTTTTTTTTATTCTTGCGTATTCATTCCTACTTGGACAAGCATCCAAAATGTGCATGGATTTCGTAAGAAATGTGGCGAGTTTGCCCTGGGTCCGCCAAGTTCATAAAATAGTCAGCGTGGTTCATTCCTACAATACTCACAGACACGTCCTGAAGCATTTGCAGATCTCCTTGATTTTTCTACCAGGAAGGTCTCTGTATAAGCAGGCAGTTTTGTTGCCACCCTTGATTTTTTCGCGATGAATTGCTGGGCTTTTCGACTTCGGTTCATT
Organism: Rhipicephalus appendiculatus; assembly: GCA_030522465.1. Lineage (NCBI taxonomy): Eukaryota > Metazoa > Arthropoda > Arachnida > Ixodida > Ixodidae > Rhipicephalus > Rhipicephalus appendiculatus. The sequence goes on along the minus strand of JALIZH010030553.1, from coordinate 134,758 downwards.
CAATATCCCACCTACTTCACTCCCACGCACGTCACTTAAGTCCTTCTTTCGAAGAATATTCTCCACACAACACTTGCCTTGCTCTGAAAATATGAACAAGCATTCGTTGAAGCCAGAACATCCAGCAACGCCCAAATTCAAATCCTTCTTTATAGGTACTTAGGAGTAAATGATATGGCGCATGAGCCAATGATGCCGCATTGTTTTAAATGCGATCATGGGTGTGCATATTCTAACAGTGTAAATGCATTTTAGGCGAGCGATGTCCATATTACTTGCCAAGAAGTTTAAAGTTTCCAACAATTTATACTAACGATTTACCCGATGTTGTAACTTCTTCGATTCACCTTTTCGCAGACGACTGCGTTGTTTACCGGGAAATTTCATCTAACTCCGACGCTAGTTCTTTGCATACTGACATTAATATTATTGCTATCTGGTGCAGAACTTGGCGCATGGACCTAAACACTAACAAATGTAAAGTTTTACGCATCTCAGGAACTACCGGACCTCCTACTAACTACACCTTAAATGACGCTGCTCTAGATTCTGTAACTTCGTATAAATACTTGGGGATTCACATAACATCTGACTTGAGCTGGAAGCATCACATTAACTACGTTATTAACAATAGCGACCGTACGCTAGGGTACCTACGACGCAACTTTAGCCGCGCCCCTCAAGCCGTGAAACTAACAATGTGTAAAACACTAGTTCGTCCAAAACTCGAATACGCATGCTCCATTTGGGACCATTTTCAACTGAACTTAACTCACTCGCTTGAAATGGTACAGAATAACGCAGCACGCTTCATTCTATCTAACTACCATCGCACTAGCAGTGTCACGTCAATGAAACACACCCTTTCGCTGCAGTCACTTGAATCACGTCGCAAAGCATCTCGCCTCATACTTTTTCACAAGATATTCAATCATCCACTTTTGAAAGCTCAGTTCATTACAACTCCATCCTATCGCTCAGCTTGTTTAGATCATCAACATAAGGTACACGTCATTAGCTGCCACACTAACACTTTCCATCATTCCTTCGTCCCACGCACATCCAAAGACTGGAACCTACTTCCCTCGGACATAGTTTCTATTTCAAATCATGACTTGTTTTCTTCTACCATACAGAATTACTTACGGGATGACGCGTGAAGTGTATATTGTATATATATATATTTGTTGTACTTTTTTGCCTTATACTAACACTTGCATTCAGTGTATTGCCTAACATCAAATACTGATATGTATTGTAATCTATTCATATGTATTCATATGTATTGTACCCCACTCCCCTCTGAAAAGCTATTGCGATTGAGGGTAAAATAAATGAAATGAAAAAAAAAACAGCTCTATGCAGCTTCTTCTAGAGTGAAATATTACGCTCAAAGCCAGCAACTATTTCTATCACGCCATCACATTTCGAGTTTCTGTTACACCGTTTACCCTCTAGCGTAGTGAAGACGTGCTACTACGACGCATTCATTGGCGTGCATGTCTCAGAACATGTCCCGCGCGCCGAATGAGCTTTCCAGCTTGACCATGTGCAGCGGCTCCACGAGAACGCTGAAACAGGCGTGCGCTATCAGGCACTGAAATGCATATGTCCTTCATTCTACTGCTCATGCCTTGTTCTCGTCCAAGATGTAAGACTTGCGAACACCTTTAAGATGACGTCGTGGTCAGAAGCACTGGAGTGATTACGTCCGTCATATGCAATCTAGTTTTGCCTGCACTAGTTCGAACGTTATCTGCACAATCGGATGTTTCTATTGTCAGAAACGGTACATTGCAAAACGGGACAGCCTGTCAATGCTAGATTAAACGGGCATCGCGCGGACACGGCGAAGAAATTAATGAAAGCAGTAGCAGAACATTTTAATGCAGCAGGCCACAACTGCGACGGTCTCATACTTTACATACTTCAAATTTCCGGTCTCTAAGAAAGAAAATATACAGAGTCATACCTTATTCAGAAGTTGAATACACTCCAGCCACTAGGCATTAACGTTTCCAAAGGGGCAATTGAATGCATCCGATACACTGACAACGGAAACAAATGAGTTAAGCCCTTCCCTAGTGAAAAAATTCGTATGTACGGAAGATACGGATCCGTACATATGGAATTATGGTATTACGGATCCGCATGATACGGATCCGCATGATCTGGATGCGCATAATCCATATATATGGATTATACGGATCCGTATCCTCCGTATATACGGCTTCCATATATACGGAAATGTGGTATTATGGATGCCATAATACCATAGTCATTTTGGTTTAGCGAGTCCATACAATGCAGGCAAGGTCTTCCATTAAGTCAGAACTTGTTTGAGGACAGCTTAATCGAGAGATCAAAGTAAACTGAATAATGTTTACTCTGCACATGTACGCGCAGAACAAGCCTAAACAATGTGCACTGTCAGATGACAACACCCTCGCATGCACCACGCAGAATAACCACAAACAATGCGCACTGTAAGACAAGACGACACCCTGGCACACATCACCACCCACACACTTGTTCACGTCTGCCCCCACTGGTTATGCTCCATGTGTCGAGAATGTAGAAACAGCGGCAGTTCTCACATGCAGAGTAAGCATAAACAATGAGCACTGTCAGGCGACACGACACCCAGGCACACACCAATCAGAATAAGCATAAACAATGCACACTGTCAGATGACACGACACCCTGGCACACGCCACAACACATGCACTTGTTCACACTTGCCGCCATTGACCATGCCAGATATGACGAGAATGTAGAAACAGCAGCAGATCTCACGCGGCACTGCAAACGGAATGGCACTAATCTTCCACCCTTATCTACAATGAAGGCATGGCATTCACACTGGCAATAAAACTGAACCTTTATTCTGCACGCATACCTACGTATGCAGAATAAGTACAAACAATGTGCACTGTATGCGAAACGACACGACACCACTGTACTGGCACGCACCACCACATACGCACTTCTTCACGTCTGCCACCACTGACCATGCTAAATATTATGAGGCTGTAGAAATAGCACAATCTCTCACACAGGTCCTGCCGTTGCGAGGTAATCGCATTGACCCGCCATCCTTAACTGCAATGAAGGCATGACATTCTCACTGGCGGGTAAACCTTCGAAGCTGTAATGTCAAGCAAGCGGGAAACGTGGTCGAGCAAGCAAAGTCCATGGTGACACAAAAATAGGTGGTTCTCCGATGTAACTAGAGTTGTGGCAGGTCGCGTCATGCACCTCCGAGTTCCCAAGGCGTTACGAGATCCTGCAGATTATAAACCTTTCCTGCAGGCACACACGCACACACACGGCCGCGTCCGATACACTGGCAGGAGCGCCTCAAGCCACGAAAGACAAGCCCAACGTAGGTGGCGCCGCGCCGCGGTGGAATGTAGCGTAATACCATGGTGGGTGAGAGGGAAAGACGACGGTCGCCGAGGGAGCGTTTGACGGGCACAGAATTGCATAGAGGAGGCTATGAGGGAGGGCGGCCCCTCCCTCTTAAGTGACAAGAGGGAAAAGGGGGGCGCCCCTCCCCCCCCCCCCCCCCCCGTGCGCTCGCCTATGGTCATGGTTTCACGTAGAACACCATGCTTTCCGTATACTACTATTGCCACGTGGATGTTTCCGCATAGCCCATACGGATTCCGTTTGTTCTTTCCGTATATTCCGTATCGCCGTATGAGTCTATCCGTATAACAGATATGGCATCCGCATATGTTCCTTATGGCCACATCCGTACGCCCATACGGAATTCCTTATGTACCATATGATTCTTCCGTACGTTCCTTACAATTTCCGTAAGCATCAGTATACGTCCGTACAAAATCCATATATTTTATACGGAAAATATGCGGAATCCGTAAGTTTTCCGTATGACGGTATGCGGATTTTTTCAGTAGGGTTCTTCTAGGAATTTCTTACCTACAATTGTTAAGTGGCGCTTCCTCTGACAACTATGATACAGCGAAACGTCGACCCCCCTCCCCCAATCTTTTTTCACCGATTACATCTTTTTTGACTCACCATATGCAGCTTTTTTTGGACACCAGCGGTTTAATTCTCGCGAACGACACCACGTGGCGTATCGACCTTAAAGAATTCAAAAGTCCCGCCATGACGTATGCAGTGATGCGGCACTAAATAAAAAAGAATAAAAAAAAAACACGGTTGATCCCTCCGTCATAGGAATCGGAATAACACGAAAGTGAAACGTGTCCTTACAAAAGTAGTTGAATGTTTTCTGTAGATTGATATAAGAGACCTTGCACAATGTCTATTGGTGTTTGACAGTTATAGCACCACTTAACGTGGATGCATCTACGTTGACGCTTGGTAATACATTTCTATCCCGACTACTAACGTCCATGAGCAATGATTAAACAAACCCTTGTGGTCATAGATGCCTGTGGTAGCTGTAAGTTGAGAGCGGAGTCAGAGAAAGTGGTGTGACAGGAACAGGAGCGTCACTGATTGGACGCCGAACTTGCACTAAGGACTTGAACATTTTTCAAACAGCGCAACGACGATACCGACCAAGAGAATAGAAGCACAAACCACAGTGCTGACTCGCAACTGTCTGTGTGTGAGGGGTGTAGTAGTCTTTTTCTTTCATATGCTTTTAATAAACATTCAGTTCCGAGTCAGCGCTGTGGTTTGTGCTTCTATTCTCTTCGTCCGTGGCGTCGTTGCGCTGTTTCAAAAATGTTCAAGTACTGTCACCAACTAGCCCGGCTTTCAATCCTTCTTGGGCTAAGGACGCCTACTCGCGGCATGAGAGAGTTATTGAACACCACTGCCCGACCGAAGGAAACGCAACGCGCGTCGTGACCTCCGTTGGCCGGCGATTTTTCGCGGGACGAGTGTAAGTTGGGAAGCTAGAGTTACGGCCACGCTAAGGCTGTGTTCCAATTCTGGACAGCATCGTAGACAGTCTACGCTGACAGCTTAGACGAAGACATCAAGCCCATGTTGTCCGAGAAATGGAACGCGTCCAGAAGACGTCTACGCGACGTGACGCCACCTCGCGTCGAGAAGAGAAAGCTAAGAAAAATAAACGTAACTATTATTTCTTTAGCCTCTTTCGTGTTCAAATGTATGAAACATTTAACGTAGCTAACATTGAGCACCTGTAAAGGCGTCTGCTTGCGCGCAGACGACAATATCGGCGAGATCCGCTATCCGCGTGGAGGAAGGAAGACTGAGCAGAGGCCGTTACGTCACATTTTGTGAAGCCGGAAGTTGGGGAGGGTACAGGTCTCCTCCTCGCAAGGTTGGGCACGCTTCGGCGTGCTCACGCATGCGCATCTGGCGCCGGCGAGAGGGAGGCGAGCCGCGCGAGCGGATAGACGAGCTGGAAAATTAAGCGAAACTTTTGTGCCGATTAAGAGCGAACGTGCTGCGATACTCGCTTGTAGCGTGCCTGGGTGCCACTCGCAGCCTCATTACGGCCCATATTGTGCATCTACAATAAACTTGCAGCTTTGCACTTTGTGTTTAATCCGCAGAATGCAAGACAGCAATGGTGCGACTCGGCCGGATAATCGCCACGGACAGGTCGTTTTTTTCTGCGGATACGGTAAGTTCGGAGTACGGAACACAATGTAACAGAGAAATCTTATTTGGTCGTGCTATTTATATTTGACAAGAGGAAGCGCCTCCGAATCATTGTTTGCCCATGTGTGTCACGATACGTTCGCACGAGCATCATTCGCAGCAGCGCGGGTCGGCCGACTGCGACCGTATCGTAAAACGTAAACAGGATGCGATTATTCAAACAATAAATCGCCTTACTGTGTCGAACACTATTTGGTCAGGCACGTCTGTAATTCTTGACTCTGGAAGCTTCGTGAGCACATTGGGCCACTGCTTTCCGAAGCTGTGACCGTCGTACACGGGAACGGGTCACCACCGCCTATCGCATTAAGAGCCGCAGGCGCGGCCGTTCTCGTCTTGGAATTCTAGCCTTCCATCGCTGAGGCACGCAATAGCACAGTGCCGAAGGAAAACAGCGAAGGTGCGGCGCTAACCGTTTTCGGAGGAGCGGTCGCGGGCTTGGAAACAACCGCTTTCGACCGCAAGCAATACGAACTAAACTCGCAACCGTGAATACCAACGCTCACTGTAGGCTTCCAACACACTGCATCATCTTTGAAGTGCAACAGCTGCACAAAAATGCGCGTTCGGAACTCCAAACGACTCTCTCAACAACGCGGTCGTACGGGTGGTGATGCAGACGACACGAGACGACGGCGTGACCAAGAAATCCCACAAGCCCCTGCAAAAGCACGTGACTTCCGCCACACTTTTCGTTCACTGCAGCTCGGATAGAGGGCATCTCCTTAGCTTTCCTTCCTCCATGGCCATAGAGTTAATATACTGACTCTAGAGGAAAAGCTCCCCATAGGGCCCATGCATTAAAACCCATAACCGCTCGGGAGCCGCCATGATGGAACGATACTCAGCTTTCGGGTGACGTTCACTCACACTCGCCACTGCATGCTGCAATAACCCCTGGCATTTTTGCTTGTTTCGTGGCTCTCTATTGCATCGCAGTTAAGAGACTGTCACATGAAGTCGAGCTTTTAGCTCGTGGCAACAAAAAAACACGCACGCAAGCAAGCCGGCGCAATCGGCCGCACGTTGCGCGGCAACGCTCAGAAATGTTGACACGATACAAGGATGGTGGTGCCATCTAGTAAACAAACCTGCAAACGCTCCTTTCCGCGTGCAGTAAATTGCATAAATGGCTGTTGTATCTTTCCTAAAAGTAGTTGATATGAACATCAAACAATTTCCGTTCGTTTATAATACGTAAACACGCTTGTTTACTATTTTTTATTGCGAGAATCTGAGTGTTTTCAAAAGCCATATTTAGCGCTTCTGTAAATTACTGTAATGGCAACTGTGACAACGTTCCAAGATGTCGCCGCTCGCGTGGTTATAGCTTTAGTGGCCCAGCTTTTCCTCTAGAGTCTGTTATATTAACTCTATGTCCATGGCTATCCGCCAATTTCGCTGAGCCGCCATCTTGTTTGGACAGCAAAGTAGCCTGCATCGTATTTGTCTCCGATGCTGTCTTCGCGAAGCTGTCTATTTTGCCGGCTACGCGAGAATTGGAATGGGACTTAAGATGGCCGCTGTCCACTTAGCTGTCTATTTTGCCGTCTACGGTGAGTATTGGAACACACCCTAAGCACTCGCGCGTCGCAGAGCTACCTTTGGTATGGATGGATGCTATGAGCGACGCCGACGCTGGGGGTAAGGTCGCCACCTGGCAGTGTGTTAATGTGTCGACAAAATGGCACTTTTCCTATTCGAAACGCGCCGAATGGGACGGACCCGTAAGAACGACGCTCTGAAGAAACTAATCGTGGCTTCATGGTTAGGACTGTGCAGCGCTCACAAAAAAGACGACGGACGGAAGAAGTGCACGAGACATGCGCTGACTCACAACTGAATTTTTATTCCGAAAAACACGGAAAAGGTAAACAAAAAGGTATCATCGAGTCACATGATTTGCGCTCCAAACGAAAAACAAAAAACAACATCCCTGGCTGCCATCCCTGTCTCGTGCACTTCTTCCGTCCGTCGTCTTTTTTGTGAGCGCTGCACAGTCCTAACCATGAATCAATACCAACTCGCTCAATTTTCTATTCTAATCGTGGCTTTCACAGTTACGATGCATTACTTCACTCTAGCAAGAGCACTGTCACAGGACAGTGATAGATATAAAAGGCGCGTTTGTAATTCCTACACAGTATGTGACCGTCGCGCAGTGGATAGCGTGCCCGGCATCTCTTCTTGCGGACCAAGATGTCATAGGTTCGACTCCCGGTGATGGAACTTTTTTCTTTGTCTTCTGATCATCTGTATTTTTTCGACGTCATTTCCGTGACTGAAATACGTCACTGAAATCTTGGTGGACCCCTGCATAAAACACTTTCGTGTTAAAAATAGTACTCACGCCCTGAGACTGTCGCTTCACCTCAGTGCACAGAAAAGAGAGCGCTGTGTGTCGGCGTTATCTCGGCGGCGACGACTGGCAATGAATAGACAGTTCTTCCATAGACGATTTTCCGCAGCGGCGCACGGGCGCTGCCATGTGTGATCACGTGACCGTAACTGGCCTTCCCCCAGCCAGTTTCCCCAGCCATTGCGTGAAACTCCATGGCCCCAGCCAACGCATTGGGCCAGCGAAGCGGCCGTGGCCGTAAGCGCCCGCATCTGGGGTTAGAAGCCAACATGGCAGCACCCATGCAGACGCAACCGCCCGCTTCGATCCGACCTTGCGCTTGCTACTCGCCCACTATCTTCACAGCAATAAATAAATGGAGAAATCAGCTGTCCTTCGTGTCATCTCACGCTGGGGACAAGGCATCAGGTACGTTCTGTCTTTATTATCGAGATTAGCTGTGTTTATGTAACTATGCCTGCTAAGCCTTGTCTCCGAGAATTTGAGAATGAATCTTGAAAACCCTGCAAAATGCCAACGAATACATTACTCTCGAAGTTCAGGACGTAAATATAAAGCAAATAAATGCGTATTTTGCGAACTTACGGGCTACACAGCGCAGGACGACGACGTGATAAGTTCGAGGCGGAAGGAAACTGACTGCATCCACAGATGCCGCCATGATGACTTTTCCGCCGCTGCCGTCGGCTCGCTTTTACAGGCGTGCGCGCAGACGCCGTGGGGACGCCGAGCAGACGACACGATGCGGATGGAGACATATTGAGCAGCGCTTCTAAAAGCCACGGCATGGAGACGGCCACGGTAAGGGACGGCCCCGGTGCGGTGGTGGCGCCATCTTGTTTAGATTAAACAAACCAGCTGCGGAAGATCGTCAATACGTACCGTGCCAAACAGGGGCGCCATTCTAGCGGTGTCCAATTAGTGGACATGTCCACTTCGGCGGAGTGCATTCATTTACTCGAAAAAGCGGCGAGCCGTGACGTCATGGTGCTCTTGACCACGTCAACGTACCGTACACGCCAGCACATTCCCAGCATAAAAAAGAAAGAAAGTGGACGAAATGTACAGTAACAGGACTCTTAAACAAACTTGACAAGTCTGAACTTGCGTATGAACATGTTGAGATGTTTGAAGAACGATGCAGGGAATGCGTACCGACCTTCCAGGAGCGTCAGGCGGGCGGGCGCGTTAAACCTAATTCAAGGGCTAACGTGATTACAGTTCATGCACGGCCTCTGAGATGTGCATGCAAAAGCAGATCTCTGGGGGCAGCATCAGTTGCGGCGCAACGCATTCCGTCTTTCTCATTTGTGTCGAGAGTCGTGAAAGCTGCGTGGCGTCAAAATGACGTTGCGGAAGAAAGACCGGAAACAGGCGGCGCGCCGCTCGCCGAGTTTAGCCAATCAGTGGAGGCCGAAGTGGACATGTCCACTAAGTGGGCACCGCGAGAATAGCTCCCCAGCTCGCAGCATTCCGCAAGAAATGTCTGGCCGTGATAGACGCACCCACGATGCATCAAGAGAATCGTGTTTTTTTAACACGAAAGTGTTTTATGCCGGGGTCCACCACGGCTCCTCTGACGTATTTCCGTCACGGATATGACGTTGTAAAATATAAACGAACATAATGAGATCAAAGAAAAACTATAAGAGAAGGTTCCGTCGCCGGGCGTCGAACCGTACGACCTCTCGCTCCGCAACGCGCGGCGCGAAACCACTCGGCTACGGGTGCGTATGTTCCTCAGCTTGCTAACGGCAAGCTATTTATACACACCATATACCGCTGGCGGTCCTCCGAGCTCCTCGACCTTCAGCGCGTTTTCGTCATCACTAGCGAGATGGCGCGAAGGTGTCACGGAGCGCGCGCTCTAAAGGTCGTCGCGCCTCTCGCTTGGATGAGCGTGCGCCTCCACGGGGCGTGGTCGCTGGTGCGCGCGCGCTTATCTCCTGATCGGGGCATTCGGGCGCTTCGCACGCCTTATGCTTCCACCGCAAGTTTGCTTTGAAGTTACAGTGGTTAAAGAGTGCACGAAGGTCGCTTCGTTCGCCGCAGCAGCCACGTTTACGAATGGAGCGCGCCGCTTACACACGAAGTAATAATTGTGGCAGTTGTTCGCGCTCGTCCTGTGTATGCTTGTGCGTTCGTTTCGTGCGTCTTTGTGTTAGAGCAGCGCGCTTTAAACATCGAGCTGTGACGGTTAGTCTGTGTTTGTCTTGTGTATGCTCATTTCGTGCGTCCTTTCTGCTTGAGGTGCGCGCTGCATGTTTCGAGATTCTTGCCGTTCTTCACGTCACATTACAATTTGTTGCTGCAGCATTCATTCCTTCTCCCTTGTGGTGAAACAATGCATAATAAACGCTCAACTACTTATGTGAATACAAGTTTCACTTTCGTGTTATACCGATTCCTTTGACAGAGGGATCAGCCATGTTTTTTTATTTGTTTGTTTGTTTGTTTTTTAGTTCCTGCGCTGCCATAGCGGTGGCATATTGGAGTAGCATGCTGCTTACCAAGTTTCTTCTTGAGCTAGCGTGAAAGCGTTATACTTGGGTAAGAATAGGATATTCTGGTTGAATAATAACCAAATATCTTTGGTGCACTTAGGTGTTGCTCGTTTGCTCCTTGCATTACCTCAAAGTAAAACCGGATAAGTTTGAGAACGCTAGGAATGAAAGTAAAAAAAATGGAGTTAAGGATATTTCTTTTTGTTTTCTTTTCATTTAGCTCTTATCGAAATCTGGCTGCTAACGCCAGCTTGGCGCCATCGAAGCGGGCGTGCAAAATGATACAGTCGTTGAAATATGATCTTGCACACAAGAAAATGTGAACTTGGCTAGTTTTTTTGTTAGGAATGAACGTATACTACAACACATACGACCGGCGTGTCATGTAATAACCTCTAGGTCCGCCCTCCATCCCGCCCGAAAAAAGGCACCTATGTATTTCTTCTTGTTCTTTCTTTTTTTTCTTTTTTTTTTCTACAGTCGACTGACTCATATGCTGGAGGTGACTGTCCTTGAATCCGTTTGGCGCAGATACACCGAGCGGTTACTACATGCCATGATCTCAGTGTCGCACGGACACTTTTGCTCGCGATCAGGGCTGGTACGGATCGAGTTCGGCTCGGCGGTTAGCCAAACAGCGATTAAGGCCCGTGTTCATAAACCGACCTTATTTTAGGGGCGATTAGGGCCTAGCCATGTTGTCGTCCGTGTCCGTTACGGGAAGATTCGTGGATGTGAGCAGTACGTCAGTGGTGTTGTCAAATAAGGAAGCTCCGACGCGAAGAGTCCTACGTAGGATTCTTCGGCGTTGTTTTGTACCATCAACCTTGACACGGCATCTGCATCGGTTAAAAGCGGTCCTGGTCGGTGCGAGATGGTAAAGTCAAATTGCTGCAAGTGCTTCTTTTTCAGTAGTGGTGTAGTTAATTTCAGATGCCTTGAAGGTGTAACTGTGGTAACCTACTACGTGTCGCTTTTCTCGGCCGGATGCTTCAATACATTTTTGATACAGCACTGCACCGGTCTCATAATGTGAGGCGTCCGTGTTCAATTCAAATGGTAAAGTGAAGTCTGGTATGCGTAGAACAGGGTCAGCAGAAATTCTGCGCACCAAGTCACGGTAGCCACTCTCACATTCATCATTCCATTCAAAGGGAACTTCTTTCTGCGTTAAGCGCGTGAGGCATCTAGTTTTGACAGCAATGTCCTTCATGAAAGATCGAAAATGTCCTGCCAATCCCAAGAACACACGCAGGGAGTGGACGTCATATGGTTTGTTCAACTGCGAGATCTTCTCGACGGACTCTTGCTTCAGGCTTTTGGTGTTCCCATCAAAGACTCTTCCAAGAAACACATCTTTCCGTTGAAAGATTGCACTTTTCTTAAAATTAACCTTGAGATGTGCCAAGCTCAAGGCATTTAACACCTGAGACAGATGGTCCTGATGCTCAGCCTCTGTTTTGGAGAACACTATAATGTCGTCTATGTACACATTGCAAAAAACACCAAGGAATGGCTTTAGGACGTAGTTCATGATCTTCTGGAACCACGCTGGCGAGTTTTTCCAACCGAAAGGAAGCCGGTTGTACTCGCAGAGATCGAATGGCGTGATAAAAGCGGTGTGCATTTTTGTTTCTTCGGTTAATGGAATCTGCCGGAAACCTTCGCACAAATCGATGCGGGGAAAATGTCGGCAACCACCTGTCTCATCTATAATTGTGTCGATCTTCGGCATGGGAAATGGTATGAGTTCCGTCTAACGATTGAGAACCCTGTAGTCGGTGCATAATCTGAAGGTTCCGTCTTCCTTGGGTGCGATCGTTATGGGAGAAGCGAAGGGTGATACCGATGGTCGTATGATATTGGCATCTAGCATCTCCTGCAGCTCCTTCTTTAGCCACATCTTTCGCTCTCTTGACATATTGTAAGGTGATTTTCGAATGACGGTCTTGTCAGCAAGTTCGAAAGGAACCCGGTGAGACTTCATCGCCTGAGGATAGCTTCCTATGCACACCAGCTCAGGGTAGGCCTTTACGATATCCTCCGCGCACTTGACAACTCGTAGGTTACCTTGTCTACTCTCATTTGTCTCGTTCCTTAACACTCCTTTGACTAGAACCACATCGTCCCAGTATACGTTGATCTTTAGTTTCTTCATATCTGGTCTTGACAGCAAAAAGTCGTACGTCACACGCTCTGTCACCAATACTTCACTCTCTATTTTATGACCCTGGAATTCGATGTTTACAGATGCCCACTGATCATGCAATGTCACTTTTTCATCGTAGCCTTGTACCCGTAAGACTCTTCCACTGCGCAAGCGACTTGCATCCACCAGCTTGGCGTTTATTATAGTGCCACGCGCGTTTCTTATTTTCGCGTTTGCTCTATTCGGTTTTCGCCCACAAAGACTGTCGGTAACGCTCGGCGCAGACCACGCCTTAGCATTCGAGAAACTTCGCGATTATGGTAGATCGTCTTGTTAAGATTGCACGCCGGACGCGAACCGACCAGCTTATTCTGGAGCTTGCACGACCAGCAGTGATAAGGCTAGAAAGTTCGACGCGCGCTGTATAAAAGACGGTGCGTCCCAACGAAGTTCAGTTGATCGACGGCCGACACTCTGTTCGCCGCTATCAGTACCAGCGTGTATTGCTGTAATCTTACTTTCCGTTTAACGGCCACAAGTTCGGCCTAATAAACAGTTTCATCTTGGACACGTCGCCTGCTGCCTTCGTCGACGTCACACCCACGTGACATCTGGTGGAGGTGCTGCTTCGTCCATGCTCCGGACGCCCCCGCGAGGCGCTGACCCAAGCCCAAGCCGCGAAGAAGACGACGTAAAGGATAACCCTGTTCGTCGCACCAGCCGCAGGCAGCAGGGACTACAGCCAGAGCACGGGCTCCTGCCGGAAAATACCAGGACAACCAAGACATTGACCTCGACCGCAGGCACGATGACAACACCTACGCAGCCTACACCCTTCCTGCTTGAGCAGCCCAGGGAGCCGCCGAAATTCCGGGGGTCATCGGTCGAGGACCCGGAAAGCTGGCTCGAAGAATATGACCTGGGTTGCCGCCTTCAACCATTGGAGCAATGAAGACAAGCTCAGGCACGCGTACTTCGCCTTAGAAGACGCCGCTAAAACGTGGTTCGAGAACCAAGAGTCGACCCTAACATCATGGGACGTTTTTCGAACCAAGTTCCTGGCTATCTTCGCTAGCGTCGTCCGCAAAGAGAGGGCCGAAACTCAGCTTGAAACCCGCGTCGAGCTCCCCAACGAAAGCGTCATGCTCTTCACGGAAGAAATGACTAGACTTCCGCCACGCAGACCCCGAAATGCCTGAAAACAAGAAAGTTCGACTCCTCATGCGAGGAGTTAAACAGGAGCTTTTTGCGGGACTGATGCGGAACCCTCCGAACACTGTTCACGAATTTGTCTCGGAAGCGGCCACAATCGAGAAGACCCTGGACATGCGCAACCGGCAGTACAATCGCCGTTCAACGCCACAGTTCACCGATATCCAAGGGCTCTGCTCCGCCGACCTGCGCGAAACGATCAGAGCGATCGTGCAGGAAGAGCTGCGAAAATTCTTGCCTCCATCGCAGCCTCAAGTGGATTCCATTGCCGACGTCGTGCGCCATGAGATCCAGCAATCTCTGGGCTTTCCTCACCAAGCAGAGCCACAGCCACACGCTATGAGCTACGCTGCTGCTGTCCGCCGTCCCGCTACCCCTCCCCGCCACAAGTTCGGCCTAATAAACAGTTTCATCTTGGACACGTCGCCTGCTGCCTTCGTCAACGTCACACCTACGTGACAATAGACACAGAAGCACCGCTGTCTACCAGAGCTATCATATGTTTGTTTCGTACTTTGACGGGGATGTGAAGCAGGCTAGAGCAATTTAAATAAACAGTCTCACTTGGAGTCATCGGGTGGGACTGATCACCCTCGTTCACTAGTTTTTTGTCGTCGAATCCTCCTGAGCGTCAGTGTCGATGTCATTCACTCGACCTCCTGGAACGCGCCAAGTCAAGTTAGCCGTGCTAATTGCAAGGTGGCTCGGTTCTCGCTGATCCTGGCTTAACCAGTCTGCTTTACTCCGACTGAAAAAGCTGTTTGAGTGAGTGGTTATGCTTTTTTCAGAAGCAGATGTTATGTTCTGAAAACACTCCAGGAGCCCATCTAGAGTTCTGGGTGAATGTATTTACACTTGCGTCAGCACTTCAGTGTGTAATCCATGCATTATTAGGGCTACTACGGCCGAAGAAGGAAGCATAGGCTCAGCCAGCTTTAAAAGACGGCGTTTCTCGAAGAAATACTCGACAAGGGAGCTTTGCTCAGCTTTTAAATTGAGCGCAGTGTTCCATCTTTGTACTGGATTTCTTCCGAATGTAGTCAAAAAGTATTGCTTCTGCTGGCTCCAAGAGTCGTCACGGTCTTCCATAATGCGTACCTCATACCACATTCGCGCAACGCCTCTGAAGTAACCGCGCATGCTTGTAATTTTATCCTCATCAGAGAGCCATTTGTTTTTCCCAGCGGCATATTCGTAGAACTCAAGCCAACTTTCTGGACTTGAAGACACACTGTCGAAGGCATCAGGTTCTACAAATTTAGTTACCGGCTTCTCAGCATTTAGGGAGCTTATAAGCGATGTCACTATTTGGTTCTGTTGAACAATCCGTGCCTGTTGTAGCTGAAGAGCTTTCAAAACTAGGCTCACCTCTTCCAACGAAGGCCGCGATCCTGAGTCTTTCCGAGGCATCGGTTCAAGAACTAGGTCGCTGAAGGTTTCCAGACGCAAGTTAACTTTCACCGAACCTTTCCGTCGTAGTTCTGTAGTGTCCACGGCTGCCTTTTCCGCAACCACGTTCACGAGTTCTTCCAAGTTGAGCTCACGAGGTAGTCCCACCGCTGCTTCATCTTGAACTTCGTACTTCGAAAAGATGATCTTCTCCGCGGAGGTCTCGTCAAGGAAGAACGTCACCCACATGTTGGCTTCGATTGCCGGCTGCGCCAAAATAATGTAGCGTTCCTACTTGAAAGAACGGAACAGCATTAAGGCTTCAGTATGGAACTGGCGTCCATCTTAATCTGCTTTATTTTTAACTTCATCCCTCTCTTCTTCTCTGCCCCGACTCTCGTGCTTCTTCATCTTCTATCCAAAGGTTCGTACCGCTTCACAACTATTCGAGGGTTCAAAGGCATGGATGTTAAATGCAACTGGAAACGGTCTATATATATATATATATATACAGTAATCCCTCGTTAACTCGAAGCCATAAAATCCAGGGAAAATTTCGAGATAAGCGGTATTTCGAGTTAAGCAAAACGCCGAAAATGTTTGCCCAGGTCACTGTAAAAGAAAAGCCAGTGCTGCCAGGAAAAGCTCCACTGCACGAGACAGCAACCGTAGTAAAGCACAAGAATTCGGAGCGGAAAAAAAATTTATTACCGAGGACCAAAAAACTGCGTGATGCTCGCCTGTTTCGCGTTCGCGTTCGGTCCCAGAAAGGCGTTCTCCAGTTGCTCAACACATCGCATGAGCCGTTGGTCGCCACCGCTGCATTCGACCTTGTTGCGGAGCAAGCGCAGCACGTTACGCGTTTCTGTCGTCGTAGGCACTTCTCGGGGCTCTTCCTCGTCTGCATGGTCTTCTGCGTCGTTCACGGCCATCTCAACGATATCGGCGTCCGACAGCATTCCGGTAACGGGGACGTCCGCCTCGTAGAGCGCATACTCCTCAAAGGCGATCTCGCCGTCTTCAGTATCGCTCACGCAGCCAGTTGCCTTGCGCACTTCATTGCACAGCTCATCACAGCCGCTGAATTCTGCGCCAATGTCTTCTTCGATCGATTCGGGGGCGCGAGATTTCGAGATATCCGCTGTTCCCTCCGGAAAACGTTTCGAGATAAGAGGGGGCAAATACATAGCACCTATGGGAGGTTAATGCACGGCGAAAAAAAGTTTCGACTTAAACCGAGATTTCAAGATAAGCGAGTTCGAGTTAACGAGGGTTTACTGTATATATATATATATATATATATATATATATATATATATATATATATATATATATATATATATATATATATATATATATATATATATTGCACTGAATGTGAATGACAGACGCTCCGCTGTTACGGAAGGCGACGACGACGATCGGTGGCCGTGGTTGTCGTTCGCGCACGCGCTCGCCAGTAGCCAGACCTGCCTGTTAAAGAGCCTTTCGCAATGCAACGTCTGACCCTTTCTTGACGAACAACACCCCTATTTTAAGTGGTGGAGGAGCCGGGGTTCCCGTCAACCCGGAACTTCGCAATCGGACGCTACCATCGCCTTTCACCATGACTGCTCCGGGCCCTTCGCAAGCTGCCGGAACCACGACAGTTTTCTGTACTGGTGTGCCTCGGCAACGCGACCCACCCGTAGTTCGCGGCAACGACGAGCACGACGTCGAGGATTGGATCGCCGAGTATGAAATAGTAAGCGCTTCCAACAAATGGGACGACTGCGACAAGCTCACGAACTTAATGCGGTGTTTAGCGACTGGAGTCTGTCGGATCCTTGACGACCACGACAAGCAGTCCCTGAATTCCAGGAGCAGGGCTTCGAGCTGGTCTTGCTTGTTCTTCGGAAGGCTCGGATTCACGTCGAAGACTGGTTCGGGGGCCTCGATTCGTCGGAGCAGGTTCCGTGGCGTCGATGAGGGTGAAACAATTCTGGCGTCTACGAATTCATCCATGTAGGCGACCGTCGTACCAATGTTGAGGTTCCTATTCGTGGCTGAAGTTTGCAAGCATTACTTTAGCTTTGCCATCACGCAGCTCGGCGATGCCTCTTGCGACGCAAATCTGCCGGTTAACAAGCAGGTGCTGGTCGCCCTCGATGACGCCTTCAAAGTCTATCGGTTGTTCGCTGCCGGCCGAAATGACGACGCTGGAGAAAGGCGGCACGGTGACGTGCTCATCTATCAGATTTAAAACGTTGGTCGCTGGCGTCGTGTGGGGCGGCAGTGCGTTTTCTGAGGTTAGGGTTATGGACTCAGACTTCAGGTCGATCACGGCCACCATGTTGACTTAGGAAGTCCATCCCAAGTATCACATCCCTGGAGCAATACTGCAGGATTACAAATATCGCGGGATAAGTCCGATTACTGATGGTGACTCTTGCTGTGCAAACTCCGGTGGGCGTTATTAGATGGCCTCCAGTGGTCCGAATTTCGGGGCCTTCCCAAGCAGTTTTAACTTTCCTCAACTTCGCGGCGAACGGCCCACTAACGACAGAGTAGTCGGCCCCGGTATCGACGAGAGCGGTGACGTTGTGGCCGTCGATGAGGACGTCGAGGTCGCTAGTTCGTCGTCTTGCGTTGCGGTTTGGTCGCGGCGTCGAATCACGGCTACGTCGGTTTGCCCCGCTGCTTCCACATGGCGTCGTCAGGTCTTCCTCCGACCGCGAAGTTTCGGCTACTTCAGGGCTCCGTCCTGCTTCCGGCGTGTTTTTCAGATATCGTGGCAGCGTCGTCGTCGGTGTCGGCGCAGGATCTTCGGTAGTTCGTCGTACAGCAACTGCACCACCATCGGTTGCTGCCCTTAGTTTTCCGCGTAAGGGCTAGGAGATCGGCCCCGAGCAGGGCCGGCGTACTGCCTGCGATGCGGTCACGGAGTGGATGCGGTAAAGTGTGGCGGCCTGGTGACGATGAACGGAACGGTCGTCGTTGTTGCCACTGTGAACCGGTGATGCAGTCGGCGATGTCGCGAGTTCGTTCACCTGGCTGCGGACGCGGCGCGTTCACGGCAAACCCACGCAGTCCCATTTCACGGTACTGGCAGCGGCGGTACGTGTGCCCGGCTTCTCCGCAGTGGTAGCAGAGTGGACGGTTGTCGGGGGCATGTTAAACGTCGGTCTTCCTCGGCGTGTAGCGCTGGCCGTCAGGAGCACGACAGGGCGTCGGCGGTGGTGGCGGCGGTGGCGGCGTCTTAAATGGGGTGGTGCGGCCTCTTGACGTAGACATGGAGGCGGAGCGTAGCGTCGGGCTGCAGCAGCGTAGCTCATGGCTTGTGGCTGTGGCGGTTCAGGGGTGCAGATCGACTGCTGGATTTCTTCGCGAATGATGTCGGCGATCGAATCCACTTGCAGCATTGATGAGGGTAACATCTTTCGCAGCTCCTCCCGCACGATCGGTCGTATCGTTTCACGCAGGTCGTCGGAGCCGAGAGCATCAACTCCTGCGCCGTCTTGCGTTGTACGGCGATTGTACTGGCGCGTTCGCATTTCCAGCGTCTTCTCGATCGCTGTTGCTTCCGACAGGAATTCCTGGACGGTCTTCGGTAGATTCCGCACCAGCCCAGCGAAGAGTTCTTGCTTGACCCCTCGCATGACCCCTTCTACTCGGTCATGTCAGGGTCGGTGCGTCGAAAAAGTCGGGTCATCTCGGTGAAGACTGTCACGTTTCTTTAGAAGTGAAGCATCTTATGGCGAAGTTCAATCCGGTGGTGGTGTGCGATGTGACCACCCTGACTGCGCATGCGCAAACCCTCTCCACGCACCTCCTCTCCTACGCTCCCCCTCTCCTCTAGACATCCCTCCGGCGGCGTTTACACACCCATTGCGCATGCGCGTCCCCTGCCCCTCTCTCCTCTCCTACGCTGCCCCCCTCTCTCTCTAGGCATCCCTCCAGCGGCGTCCGCACCCCCCACTGCGCATGCGCGTCCACTCCACCTCTGTCTCCTCTAGGCATCCCTCTCCGCGGCGACCACACCCCCCACTGCGCATGCGCGTCCTCACCCCCCTCTCTCCTCTCCTACGCTCCCCCCCTCTCTCCTCTAGGCATCCCTCCCGCGGCGTTTATACCCCCATTGCTCGTGCGCGCCCCCCCCCCCTCTCTCCTCTTTACGCTCCCCCTCTCTCGCCTCGCAACGCCGACGCAGGCAGCGTCTGCTAGCGAGTTTCTTGATTGAAAAAATTTACACCATCTTCCCAAAGGGAACCCTGATGGGATGCGAAGCAGCAGCGTTGCGCATGGGAGCGGTGGAGAGGGTGAAGCGAGAGAGAGGTGACACGTACAGACATGTTTCAACGCGTACGTAAGGCGCGCGTCAGGCGGCAGCTGCGGGCGCTGCGGCGAGCGCGCGGCAGGCGAGGGAGAGAGTGACGTCAGCGCGCACTGCGAGGGGAGCGTGACGTCAACGCGCAGCTGCGGCGTGACCTACTTGGCACCGCTCCAACACCTGCGGCGAGGGGAGCGCGTTGCGGCGCGTTCGTACGGACGCACGGACTGAGGGACAGCGTTACACAGCCTAGTCAAAGAGCTGCTTCGCATCTAAAATACCGGCAGATCCCACGCACTGTGGGGATCGATGTAATGCGAAGCAGCTAGCAAGAACCATGAACGTGGCATGTAAATGGCATTGTAGATGACATGCATGTCAAGATTTTCATGTTACCACATGCCACGTATGTTCGCTTAATTTTTTACCTCGAATCGCAGCAAGACGTGACACCAATCTGCCTCCGTTTCGCATGCGTTCGTATTCTCGCTCTTTGCGCATCGTTCAGACGCCATCCGCGTTCCAGAGTTTAAATTGACGGACACTTTGTCAATTCCAAAGTGTGTTCCTCGAACGTCTGTGCCCACTGAGACGGGGTCGGTCAGAATGGAACGTGATGCACGCGTCTCCCTCCTTGCATTATTAAAGACGCCGTGCACAGCGACGCCACGCAAGCAAAACTCGAGCGCTGTAGAGTCCAAGGCGACCGGCGTCCGTTTGCGCGCCCCGGCACCCACCTGGCACCGTGCCAAGGCATGGCTGAAGGGACGGACGTGAGCATGAGACATTGAAGGCTTTGGCCTTAAAAATTTGGTGTATATCAAGCTACCGAAACGGCCACGAGAGTGTCATGAGCGTGGCATGCAAATCATGTTGCACATGACATCTCATGATTTTTATATTACCACTTGTCGTTTATGCTCGTCACACAATCACGTCACTGAATACCGAATTTGGTGTATATCAAGCTAGCGAAACGGCCGCGGGAGTACCCTGAGCGTGGCATGCAAGTCATGTTGCGCATGACATGTCATGATTTCCATATTATCACTTGTTATTTATGCTCGTCATACAGTCACGTCGCTCAATACCAAATTTGGTGTATATCCAACTAGCGAAACGGCCGCGAGCGTGCCATGAGCGTGGCATGCAAGTCATGTTGCACATGTCATGTCATGATTTCCATATGATCACTTGGCATTATGTTCGTCATACAGTGACGTCAGGCAATACCAAATTTGGCGTATATGAAGCTAGCGAAACGGCTGTCAGCGCGCCATGAGCGTGGCATGTAAATCATGTTGTACATGACATGCAGGTCATAATTTCCATATTACCACCTGTCATTTATGTTGGTCATGCAGAAATGTCTCATTGTACCAATTTTTTGGATATATCAAGTTAAGAATACGGCCTCAGGAGCACTATGGCCATGGCGTGTAAATGATACTTTTCATGACAAGTTGGTCGTGAGTTTCATGATATGACCAGTCATTCATGTTTGTCATACAGTTATGTTATGCCATACTAATTTTGGTATAAATCCCATTAACGATACGGCCAGGAGAGCACAAAGTCGTAGGCGGCTAGATAGATAGATAGATAGATAGATAGATAGATAGATAGATAGATAGATAGATAGATAGATAGATAGATAGATAGATAGATAGATAGATAGATAGATAGATAGATAGATAGATAGATAGATAGATAGATAGATAGATAGATAGATAGATAGATAGATAGATAGATAGATACGCTCAAAGTCGCCGAAGTTCGCTAAGAAATGCTTCGCATTTAAAAGCCATCAGTCCTCTTGGGGGGGGGTGGGGGGCGCTCAATGCCGGATAGCTCGGAGTAGGAGTCGCTCTCCCCAGTTTGACCTTCACCCACTTGGATAACGGTGGGCTGAATGTAATCACTTTCACACGTGCCAAGTCTGAACTTTACTTCAAGGTCCATTACGTGCCTAAGATTCTTCTTCCAGTCAACTGCTGTAACGTTTCTGATCTTGTCCCTTAACATGTTTTCGACTGTGGACAGCTCGAAGTCTGCAGTGGCGTAAATCATGGAGGCTAGGGGAGGGTCAGGGGGTCCTGAACCTACCACCTGTTTTCAGGCTGGGCAGGGGGGGGACATTCCTTGCATATGTCCCCACCTTCCAAAGAGCAGGAGCGCAATCCGAAAGTGAAAGCAGCTGCTTTGAAAATGCAGTGTAGATCATAAATCGATATTTCACAGCGTAAAGAACGAGGACGGTATTGCAAGACACGCACAGCGCTAAACTTACAAGTGGTGATATTTTCGAGCTTACAGCAATAATGTGCGCTTTTCACAAAAAAAAAAAAATAGAGCAAATGACGCCAACAAAAATATTAGAAAAAAGTCATTAAAGCCAAACTTTGAAACATGATAAAAAGTGCATTAGTGCAGCTTCGCTTGCTCTTTTGAGCAACGAAAATTAATTACTCACTATCGTCAATATATGACATCGATGATGGGCCTCCTGTGACTGCAATGTTTTGCATGTCAGGCCTGCAATTGTCACATGGCAAAAATCACATAACATCACGCAACATCTAGTCACGTGACTACAACACGTAACAACACGTAACTATTCACGTGAGTAAAATCACGCAACATCGCGTAACTAGTCACGCGACTAAAATCCCGTAACATTACGTAGTTGTTGACGTGACATGCTTCCACCAAAAACTTCGGAACAACCGGGTGGCGAGGGGCAAACTCGGCGTCTGCAGTGGACTAATAAAGTTGTACTTTCTCTCTCACGTGATTAAAACCACATCACGTTACTGCTAGTGACGTGACATTTTTCCCCCCAGAACCACGTAACACGTGCGTAGCGTGGGAAACCCACCGAAAGCTGAGAAGTATATTCAAGCCTAGCCATATCCTAGTATTACTAGCAAAATCTTTTCACCTCTAACAAAAGCTTGGTATTACTAGCAAAAACTTCGAAGAAGCTAGGTCGAACACTCGATCCGCTGTTGCTTTCAGCCTTGCGCAATTTGTACAAGCTGCGCACATTTTTGTTTACAGATGTTCAAAATGACATCTTACTACGGCACGTTGAAGTAGGCTGCGAGTGCGTGCGAAAAGCTGCTGAATCACAGGATTTTCGTTTTGTATTCGTTTTGTAACTGGCAGCACCAGTCCCTGGACTTCCCGAAAGCTTTGATCCAGGTACGTCATATCACACGGACCTATCCGATACAGCGCACAGTGCTTTATGATGTTAAAAAAAGAAAGCATGCTGGACTTTTTCTGTTTACGTAGGACAATAGATATGACAATAGATGAATAATAATCCCAGTTTCACCGCAAGGGCGATGGAATGAGTGCGATAGCAACAAATGACGTAAGGCTGGTAGCTAAATATTTTAGAGCCAGTCTCGCGTAACTCTAAAAAAACGCTGCTGTAACAGAACACAGCCGCTCCAGGTTGGAAAGGGGATTTCGCAGACTCTATTGGCTTTGATAGCGCAGCACGTAGGTCCGCTGATGGCTGTCGTGATAGCGATCGCCACCGCGTCGTTATAGTCAAAGTTCACAGTTGCTGCTCGAACACCCCTCCACCCCACCTCCCCCCCACCTCAACGTCTTTTCATGCTCTTTCAAGACGGGCGGGGCGTTTCCGCGGTGCTTGAGCAGCATTCGGCGACATGCTTCACACGCGGAATGATGTTATCGCATGCGCCCTCCGATTGACGGAGATGGGCCAGCACGTTTGATCTCTACTTGAGCCATGTTCGTGGCCACCGCTCGCGCGCTTTTACCCGCGAGTAGATCATTTGACACACAGGGGAATGTTGTCGATATGGACTTTATACGGAACATGACGGCGACGCCGATGGCGGGAACCTATCGATAGTGTCCACATAACTGCTATCGCAATAAAACACGGTAGAGATAAAAAACAAGATTCTAGATTTACTGGAATGCTATTTTTTAGCTTTTCCGACGAAGCCCTAGCTATTAAAGTACGTTCAGATCCCATTGAGAAAAGTACTGTTCTTTCGTCATCTTAATTTCTATAAATTTACGGCGAAATCTTAACACTGCTGTTGAGTAAACAACAAATAATGTTTCCTATTCCTTGCTTGGCTTAACTGTCTGTTGGTTTCATTATTTGTGTCTAACAAGGAAAAGAACCCCTCTAACGATTCCCCTTCCTTGCTCAAGGTTATGAAAGATTTCTTAATGACATATTTTAGCCGCGTAAGAGCACATACACAAAGGCAAAGGAACATACAAGGACAAGACGGGCTTGCTTTGTATGTGCTATTACGCGGCTAAAATATGTCATTAAGCAAGTACACCAGGCCAACATGTCTTGTTATGAAAGACAAGACTGTTTGTTAGCCCTAAAGTAAAAAGCAACCGCAAAAACGTCTAACTTTGTCATTACATTACTATACCTCGCTTCTCTAAGCTTAGTTCGTTTCATTTACGTAGCTGAATTGTAGGGACCTGAGAAGATCATAACGAAATCATGAGAACGGAGAAATAAGTTTCCACGACAATACGCGTACAAAAGAACGAAAGAGATTTGTTCACCATATATATATCGGGCCGTTGCTTTCCTTAGTATGTTTAAAAGAATCAAATAAGACTTACAAGTGTAGATCTGAACACTCTGATATGGGTGGAGTATTTAAACATGCCCTAAAAAAAGGTAATAAAATGAAGAGAAAAAGAAACGACAGCTCAAGATTACTGCGAGAAACCGAAACGAAAACTATTTTCTTTTGTTTCGGCGGTGATATCTTGTGGGATGCTCTGGAACTAAGTCAAGGGCTGAAAAAAAAAAAAGACTGCAGCTCCGACAATAGAGTAACATACAAATTACAAGAGTGGTCACTCCGGCCTAAAGCGGCGGAGCTACGCAGCTTCATGCCGGCCGTTAGATGGCAATACGTAACTCCCTGTCTTCAAGGGAACGCGCGTTCTTGTTATCTGCTTCAGTAACTTTTCTAGTTTCCATATAGATCATATTGGCCTCGAAGAGGAGTTACGGAGTCGCCCTCTATCGGGCGCGCCCCGATTGCGTGCTAGGCAGGATACCGGCGCACGCTATTTATAGGCGCTGCGCCGTGCTCCCGACCGGGCTGCAGAAATTAGGCGCCTTTTCCTTCTTCGAACCACAACCACCACCACCATAAGATTTGCTGTCGGCGCTCTACAAAACACCTCGAGGAAGCGCTCCAGGACATCGCTGTGCGTACTTTCGAAACGAAATGTGTTCTTTACTGTTAACATAATAATTTTCGACGAAAAGAAAGCACAACATAGTTTACAGTCGCTGTCTCCTTGCACAAAACGGAGCGCACGCTACGCGGTCACCGCGATGGAGACGCCTGAACCGGCTTTTTACGTGAAATGTAGTCAGTCGCTGACTGAAAACTATGTGAAATATTTTGTAAGAGTACATTCATGTATACCTAAATGGAGCATAACAGAAACAAGCCTCAAGCCAGTGATCGCAGGGGTTTGCGGCGACCGACGGAGCTTTTGCATGTATGAGCGTCTGCATGTATATTGTCACGTGATCGTGACGTTGACGAAGACAGCAGGCAGTAGTCCAAGATGAAACTCTTTATTTGGGCCGAACTTGTGGCCGGTAAACCGATGGTGAGATTACAGCAATAAACGCTGGCACCGACAGCGGCGAACAGAGCGTCGGCCGTCGATCAACTGAACATCGTTGGAACGCGCCGGCTTTTATAAATCACGCGTCGAACATTCTAGCCTTATCACTAGTCGTCGCGCAAGCTCTGGAATAATCTTGAGTGTTACCGTCTGGCGTGCAATCTTGACAAAACGATCCACTACAACCGAGAAGCTTCTGGAACAATAAGGCGCGGTCTGCGCCGAGTACTGCTGATAGTCTTTGTGGGCGGAAACCGAATACAGTAAAAGAAACGCGCGTGGAAATATATATGTGTGTGTGTGTGTGTGTGTTTGTGTGTGTGTGTGCGCGTGCGTGCGTGCGTGCGTGCGTATCTAAGCAACATAGAAAAATAATTCACAAACGTACTTTTTCGAAGTGCGCAAACGACGATTCGAACCTGTGACCGTGGCAATGCCCCCCTCTGAAAAGGCATCGTCCCGATGCCTTAGAACAGAACACATGGGAAAAAGTACATGCAACGATAAATAACGACAATAAATCAAGAAAGTTGAATAAACAATACGCACAAGCAAGAAAGTCCAATGAAAAAAAAAGTACAGTCCTCAGGCTCACTACCGCGCGTAAAACGGCTTGAGGCGCACGACATGGACGACTTCAGGTGGCGCACGGCGCCGTTGAGAGTTCGAAATGGCGTCGGGGACAACCTCGTAGTCGAGTGCGCCGAGACGTCGAAGCACCCTATACGATCCGAAGTATCGTCGCAGAAGTTTTTCACTAAGTCCACGTCGTCGTATGGGCGTCCACACCCAAACGCGGTCGCCGGTGTCCACGAAGCGTCGCCGAAGATTGTAGCGGCGGCTGTCAGTCGTCTGCTGATTCTTGATCCGCAGGCGGGCGAGCTGTCGTGCTTCTTCGGCGCGCTGTAGGTAGGCGGTCAGGTCGATGTTTTCCTCGTCGGTCACGTTTGGTAATATGGCGTTGAACGTCGTTGCCGGGCTCCGTCCGTAGACCAACTTGTATGGCGTCATCTGCGTCGTTTCTTGTACGGCCGTGTTGAATGCGAAGGTCACGTACGGCATGATGGCGTCCCACGTCTTGTGTTCGACGTCGACGTACATGGCCAGCATGTCGGCGATGGTCTTATTTAGACGCTCGGTCAGGCGGTTGGTCTGTGGGTGGTACTCGGTGGTCCGGCGGTGACTTGTGTGGCTGTATCCCAAGATCGCCTGGGTTAGGTCAGCCGTAAACGCCGTGCCTCTGTCGGTGATGAGAACCTCTGGGGCGCCGTGTCAAAGGACGATGTTCTCAACGAAGAACTTGGCTACCTCGGCGGCACTGCCTTTGGGCAGGGCTTTTGTTTCGGCGTAGCGGGTGAGATAGTCGGTGGCTACGACTATCCCTTTCTTTCCGCAAGTCGACGTTGGGAACAGCCCCAGGAGGTCCATCCCGATCTGCTGGAACGGTCGCCGAGGTGGCTCGATCGGCTGAAGGAAGCCTGCTGGTCTTGTTGGCGGTGTCTTCCGTCGCTGACAGTCTCGGCACGTCCTTACGTAGCGGGCGACGTCGGCGGCAAGGCGCGGCCATTAGTACTTTTCCTGTACTCTTGCGATCGTGCGGGAAAGACGAGATGTCCAGCCGTCAGGTCGTCGTGTAGGGCCTGGAGGATTCTGGTCTGATTGCTGATGGAACCACGAGAATGGTGTTTGGCTCGAAGGGGCGAGAAGTTCTTCTTTAGGAGAACGCCGTTTTATTCTTTAGGAGGACTCCCAGGAAGCCGTCATCATCCTGGTCGTCCAGTGGCGGTGGGTCGACGGGGGGCACGAGGCAGGCAGTCGGCACCGGAGTGTTTTCTTCCGGACTTGTAAACGGCGGTGATGTCGAATTCTTGAAGTCTCAGTCTCAATCGTGCGAGACGACCTGAAGGGTCCTTCAAGTTAGCTAGCCAGCACAAGGCATGGTGGTTGCTCACAACTTTGAAGCGCCTTCCATAGAGGTAGGGGGCGAAACTTTGACGTAACCCAGATGATGGCAAGGCACTATTTTTCTGTTGTAGAATAGTTGCCTTCTGCCTAGGATAGTGACCGGCTAGCATAACTGATAACCCTTTATTCTCCGTTAGTCTTCTGCACACGAACGGCACCGAGTCCTACGCTGCTTGCGTCGGTGTGGATTTCCGTATCGCGTGTTCGTCGAAATGCGCAAGTATCGGAGGCGTCTGCAGGCATCGTTTCAGTTCCCGAAATGCTTGAAGTTGCGTCGTTTCCCACCGGAACTCGACTTCGGTTCTTCGTGAGCTGCGTTAGTGGCTCGGCGATCCTTGAAAAGTCCTTGACGAAGCGTCTGTAATAGGCGCACTAGCCGAGAAATCGGCGCACGGCCTTCTTGTCGGTGGGTGGCGGGAAAGCAGCGATGGCGGTTGTCTTTTGCGGGTCGGGGCGTACTCCGCATTTGCTTATCACGTGGCCCAAGAACAAAAGTTATTCGTACGCGAAGCGGCACTTCTCTGGCTTGAGGGTGAGTCCGGAGGTCTTGATTGCTTGAAGTACTGCTTCAAGGAACCGCAGGTGTTCGTCGAAGTTCGAGGAAAACACAACGACGTCGTCCAAGTACACAAGGCAAATCTGCCACTTCAAGCCGGCCAGTACAGTATCCATAATGCGTTGGAAGGTCGCGGGGGCCGAGCAAAGACCAAAAGGCATGACCTTAAACTCGAACAGGCCGTCTGGTGTTATAAAGGCAGTCTTTTCACGGTCTCTCTCGTCGACTTCGATTTGCCAGTAGCCCGTCTTCAGGTCCATCGACGAAAAGTACTTCGCGTTGTGGAGTCGATCCAGGGCGTCGTCTATCCGTGGGAGGGGGGTACACGTCCTTCTTCGTGATCTTGTTCAGGCGACGATAGTCGACGCAGAAACGTAGCGTCCCGTCCTTCTTCTTCACCAACACCACGGGAGACTCCCAGGGACTCTTTGACGGCTGGATTATGTCGTCGCGTAGCATTTCGTCGACTTGCTTCTTTACGGCTTCGCGTTCTCGCGTCGCAATTCGATACGGGCTCTGACGGACTGGTCGGGCACTTTCTTCAGTTATGATACGATGTTTGGCGACTGGGGTCTGTAGAATTCAATTCTTGACAATGATGAGAAGCAGTCCTTGAATTGCAGGAGCATATTTTTGAGCTGGTCTTGCTTCTGCTTTGGGAGGCTGGGGTTGACGTCGAAATCTCTTTCGGGACCTCGATTCGTCGAAGAATGTTCGGCAGTATCGCAGAGGGCGAAAGCATTGCTGGTGTCCACGAATTTCTCGGTGTAGGCGACCGTCGTACCAATTTTGAGGTGCCTATATTCGTGGCTGAAGTTTGTCAGCAGTACCTTTGCTTTGCCGTCGCGCAACTCGGCGATGCCTCTTGCGACGCAAATCTGACGGTTCACAAGCAGGTGCTGATCGCCCTCGACGACGCCTTCAAGGTTAGCGGGTATTTCGGGTTCCGACGGAAAAGACGACGCTGGAAAGAGGCAGAACGGTGACCTGCTCTTCCATTACATTCAAGGCATGATTCTCCGGCGACGTGTGGGGCGGCAACGCTTTTTCTGAAGTCAGTGTTATCGACTCAGACCTCAGGTCGATGACGGCGCCGTGTTGACTTAGGAAGTCCATTCCCAGTATCACATCCCTGGAGCAGTGCTGCAGAATAAAAAGCTGGCGGGATAAGTCCGGTTATTGATGGTGACTCTTGCGGTGCAGACACCGACCGGCGTTATTAGATGACCCCCAGCGGTCCTGATTTCAGGGCCTTCCCAAGCAGTCTTCACTTTCTTCAGTTTCGTCGCGAAAGGCCCACTGACGACGGAATAGTCGGCTCCAGTGTCGACGAGTGCGGTAACGTTGTGGCCGTCGAATATTACGTCGAGGTCGCTGGTTCGTCGTCGTACGTTGCGGTTGGGTCGCGGCGTCGGATCACGGCTGAGTCGATATGTTGTGCTGCTTCCATGCTGCGTAGTGAGGTTTTCTTCGGTCCGCGAGGTTTCGTCGCCCGGGCTTCGTCTGCTTCGCGTCGTGTTGCACAGGTCTCGTCGCATTGTCCTCGTCGGCGGCCGCGGAGGATCTTCGGCATTTCTTCGAACAGCAACCGCACCTCCATCGGTTGCTGCCCTTAGTTTCCCGGGTACGGGCTAGGTGACCGGCCCCGGTTTCGGCCAGTGTACTGCCGCCGGTTCGGTGACATGTAGCGGCCGGGCGACGGTGAGCGGGAAGGTCGTCGGGGCGTCCACTGAGCTCCTGCGAGGTAGCAGGCGATGTCTTGCGGTCTTTCACCGCACTGTGGACGAGGCGCGTCGACGGCAAAACCGCGTAGGCCCATCTGTCGGTACTGGCAAGGGCGTTAGGTGTGGCCGGCCTCGCCGCAGAGGTAGCAGAGGGGACGGTGGTCAGGGGCTCGCCAAACATCAGTCTTCCTCGGAGCGTTGCGCTGGCCGGCAGGAGGGCGGTATAGCGTCGGTGGGCGGTATGGCATCGGTGGTGGTGGCGGCGATGTCTGGTGACGGTACTGCGGCGATGCGGCGTCTTGGCGTGGACGTGGAGGAGGAGCGTGATGGCGGGCTGCAGCAGCATAGCTCATGGCTTCCAGCTGCGGCTCTGCAGGCTGCTGAACGCCCAGTGATTGCTGGATCTCTTGGCGTACGACGTCAGCGATGGAATCCACTTGAGGCTGCGCTGAAGGTAGAATTTTTTGCAGCTCCTCTTGCACGATCGCTCGGATCATCTCACGCAGGTCGACGGTTTATTTATTTATTTATCATAGCACCCACAGTGCCCAAGGGCATTACAGTGGGGGGGGGGGGGGGAGGATACAAAATTTCCACACAGAATACAGATACTCACACTTCTACACCACAATAATAACTCAATTCATTGTGAACAACGTAGCGGCACATGGGAGTACGCATACAAATCAGCTTCACAGTACCGTTTCGTCCTTACACAACCTCGCAGTTCGACAGCGTCGCAGCCCTTGCCTCGTGGACTGCGACGAATTGTTTTCCTGGTCGCGTGCTGGGCGGACGTGGCCGCATCGGCGACAGTGAGCGACGTCGTGGAGACTGTGAACGGCGTGTAGATGGTGCGGGGCGGGACGTCGGTGACATAGGCGGCGATTGGTCATAATAAGGGCGGCTCGATTGGCTGGGGAGGTTGGATGCGACCCGAGGCTGCTGCACGCGATTGCAATAGCGTGCGACGTGACCGGCGCAACCACAGACAAAGGCAGATGGGGCGGTTGTCGGAAGTGCGCCATCGGTTCGCGGGTCCCATCCATGTCGCAGAACGCGATGGACGAGGCGGCTGCTGATATGACTGCATGGTGGGCGGCAGTCGATCGTGGCACGTGGACGACGTCGGCGTATGTATGCGGCGCAGTTGCGTCGAAGGCCTGGGGTCTGGCGACGGCTTCTGTGTAACTAAGCGGGCCAGCCACAGGAATCGGTGGGGGGCGGCCTGGCTACAACTTGTGCGTATCTTAGTGGCGCAGGTACTGGAGGCGGCTGGTGGTATTCAGGAATGACCTCCGCGATTTCCTGCTGAATCGCTCGGCGGATGGGAGGCAGGAGTGTAGTTGACGGCTGTCCAACATGTTGGGGTGAAGCGAAAGCCAGTAAAGAGACCTGGCGAGCAATTTCCTCACGCACGAACGACTTGATTTCCGCGAGCAAGGTGTTGTGGTCAGAAACGGCCGACAAGCCCGCGAGATCAGCGTCGCGTGAAGGCGGCCGACGGGTCATCAAGCGCTGCCGGCGCAGCTCCTTGTAGCTTTGGCACAGCGTAATGACCTCTGGCACAGGACCGGGTTGATTGGCGAAACATGGGAGAGGCCTTTGCCCTGCAGTTGGGCGTAGACAGGCTGATGATGATGATGATGATGAATGACTTCTGCCACAGTGCGAGGGTTCTTGGCCAGGAGCATGCATGGTGAAGGCATTGTCGTCGATGCCTTTGAGAACATGCGTGATTCTGTCAGACTGCGACATGCCCGCGTCCCCTTTCTTGCACAAGTCAAGGATGTCCTCGATGTAGCTTGTGAAGGACTCGCCGGGCTGCTGTGCTCGCTCACGCAAACGCTGTTCGGCTTGCAGCTTACAAACGGCAGGACGGCCGAACACGTCGACGACGGCGGTCTTAAAAGCGGACCAAGTCGGGAAATCGGATGCGTGGTTCTTGTACCACATGCCGGCCACACCCGCGAGGTAGAAAACCAGGTTGCTGAGTTTGCCTGCCTCGTCCCATTTATTGGGGACGCTCACGCGTTCGTAAATGGCGAGCCAGTCCTGGACGTCGGCGCCATCCGCGCCGGTGAAGACAGGAGGGTCGCGGATGCGGGGGGACACCGGGACATGGCGTCGGCGCAGAAGGAAGCGTTTGCTGAGCGGCGTCTTGGGGCATGGTAGATGGCACGGTACGGGATCGAAGCTCCAAGGGCGTCGAATGCAGACCGAAGTTGTTTTAAGGGCACAGCACTCTCCACCGAATTGTTAAGACGTTTATTGGCGACGATGCACACAGCGACAGCCAAGGCGGGGGCTGACCCTCAGCACGACGTGCTCTTTCTCGTCGAAGAGGGCGACCCACTAGAAGGCGCTGGAGAGGATGACCCACTGTATAGTTCCAAAACTTCGCTACGATATATATATATATATATATATATATATATATATATATATATATATATACATACACATCGTTACAGTGACAAAAAGTGTGTGAAGAGGCCAATCAGGTTTTCGCCTTAGCGTTTTCATTGAGTGTAACACGTGCCCAGGTTTTATGTATTTATAATTTTACTTATCTCAAATGCGCTCAAGCGCTTAGGCATTCTTGAGGGGAGTAGTGTACATGTTTACAACAATAAGAAGAATGCCCATGTTTCAGCGAACACTTTCAAAATTATTTAATGGTTGGCTGTTAGATATTGTACAATTCTAGCTCGTCAGCTGGTCTAGGCGAAAAGGCGGAAATTACTACACAAAGAATTGAAAGGTATAGTCCACTAACTAACGATAATTTACTAATCTTAATCTCCAATAATTGAATTATCCCCCACATTTCAATTCGCAAAGTTTAGCTGTGGAGTTTCCAAGGCGACCTGGAACGAATTCCTATGAAGACCACACCAGCGGTGTTGTCTTCGGCGCTGTGCGTGCCCAGCGTAAACGCGGATTTGACGAGTTAGTTGTTGCTTATGCCAGCCATGAACCTACCAAAGCGCTCACGAATATACATAAAGTACGGTTGAACCCCGTAACCCCTTTTCCCTCCCCTGAATATGCCGATAAGTGCACATTCTAGCGGAGGTCTTCTTGTCCGTATATACGACGCGTTCCCGCTATAGCCTTCACCGACATGCCTGTGGAGCAGCGAAAAAACCGCTGCATTGCTCCCTTTATGGACTTGTTGCGTGAAGCGACGTCACCTACCGTCCCTAGAGAAATAAGCCATGAAACACCTCATTTCATTCTTCGCGACAGTTGCTCTACCATCACAACTACCTCTGTGATGGACGCCAATGGCTCTTATTCCGCGCCATCTACGTTAAGACATATGCGCCACCTTCAACGCTGACTGACAGTGTGCACATCCCGAAGGGTTGAAAATTTGCACTTTCCTCCAGCTCTGCTACTATCAACGCAGAATGTACCGCTTTTCCCAACGCTACATTTGTTGCGTCGCACAACGCTGCACGAATACCCCTTGCCATTTCTCTGCTCCGTAACAACCACTGACTTTCCCTCTCCGCCCCTTCGACTACGCCGGCGTTGATGTGTACGGACTTCTTTCCATCACTCCTGCTACCAAATGATAGGTAATTGTTGTCATCGATCATACGCTACGCAGATACTTCACCGTTGCCATCTGCATCGGCTAGTAATGTTGCCTCTCATTTCACACCACGTCATTCTACAGCACGGTGTGCTACCCGAGCCGCGAATCGACCGAAGGACGTGCATTTCTGTCGGACGTCGTCAAGCATTTCGAGAGGAATGCAAGGTCTTTCCCCACACCACCACATCTTACAATCATAATTACAACCATAAAACTAATGGTCTAACAGAAATATTTAATCGAACATCAGGTGATATGCTGACAATGTACGTCACTTCCAGTTTCAAAGACTAGAACCGTGTCGTTCTCTTGGTGACGTACGCCCAAAACACTGCTACGCAGACCACGACTGGACTCTCTCCTGTGTTCTACATATAAGGACTCCAGCCCCCCTCTGCACTTTATGCGCAAAACCTCCTTGCCACGCTTATGTGAGTGAGTCGACGGCAGTTTACAAGCTGCTAAGCGCTGAAGAGGGGTGCCTGAGAGCCTGATCTCACGCTACTGCTTGAAAACAGCGTCAAATACACCATCCGATATGTCTCGAAGCCTTTTAGCGTCGTATACCCGTGACTGACTTGTATGGCTCTGGACTCCTTGAGCTAGCCCCGGTCGGTCAACGAAACTTCTTTCGAAGAACCGCGGCCCTTACCGTCTAGCAAGCCTCGTACATGATCTACGACGTCAAGCCACTTGAGCTTTCTTCTAATCCATAATCAACAATGTCGAGGCATGAGATTGCGGAGTAGACCTGCTAAAAGCCTTACTATCTCTGTGTCGTGCTGCTCTGCCCGTAATTCGCCAGGATGACTCTGTTTCGGAAGCGAAGTAAATAGAGAGTTTTAGAACACCGTACGCAAAGCTTGCCGGCGTTGCGGGCGTAGCGTTAGCGTTCGTCACTTAACAGGAACCCGCAAGAGGTTAGCGTATGACGCATGCGCAACGCAAACGCGAAGCTTTGCGTACGCTATTCAAAAACTCTCTAAAAGCGGCACTGCTTGCAGAAGCAGAGAACGCTGCTAATGTAGAAAGAAAAGAAGACGATTCGGGAACGCAAGCTTTGCGCTGGTTCTGCCATTGCTGCTCAGTGTCTAATAGAATAGGGGCTTATTTAAAACGCTTCATTATACACTGTAAACGAAAATATACCCAGCCGGGAGGTTTCGGGGGATGATGCTCCCACTCAGCTCCGGTAGCCTAACTCAAACCGGAATGCTCCGGAGCATATACATTCGTTTTCCCCCCCTTTTACTTCGGTGGGCAATGGACTGAGGGAAGCGGGACAAGTTCCCTGATTTTTCTCCGGTGGATGCTCCGTAAGTGCTCCGGCGCATCACTTATGCTCCGGTGGATGCTCCGCGAATACTCCGGCTCAGTGCGGGTACAGCTCCTCCTTTCCAGTGACAAAGCGTCCCCCCCGCACGACAGGCGTCTCGTTAACACTGCGTAGGCTGAGAGGCAACAATGAGGCTGGACAACCCCGCAATAACGTTTGAAAAAGCTTTTGTGGTGTTGGGACGCCTTCATGGCAAAAAAGGTGAACGACCGGGAAAGGAAGAATGTAACTTGCTAAAACTTGTTAGAAGTGACGTAGGCAGCTTCACCGGGCGGCCGTCGCCCCAAACCATCATGTCGCACGCCAAGCCACCCGAATCGAAGTGCAGCGAAGATTGCGCGAACTCTTCGACCGCGTTCGGGAAAAGTAAATCGTTCTGTGCACCTTGTGGATATCACAAGCGACTACAAGCGTTAACGAAGGTTGTCATCGACAGAAGGGAGTTACGGGAACCTTAATCGTGTGATGGTTCCGTGCAACGAACGGACACATTGTGATCTCGCGAGTGGCGAACGATCCTGCGGTCGCTGGTGCGGCGCAAAACTGGTGAGTGAGCTCTTCTTGAATTCTCTGTGTTATACTTTTCAAAAAGTGCTAAAATTGAGTAATTTTGTGTTGATAACCACGTAGGTTATCAAGACTAGGCTAGCTTTGCAAGATGGCAGTAAAAAAATTCAGTGGAAATTTTGAATATGCGTTGTTTGGAACACGTGTTTTTCTTTCTTAATATGAATAACTTCGGTAATTTTAAGCGCACCACTGTAATATTTGGAGCGCTGATTGACTCTCTGTAGATATGCATTAATAGAAAACATCATAGTTGTGGGTTGATTCGATAAAAGGTTATTAATTTTTATAAGTAAACCTAATTGGTTAAAATATATATTTTGGTCTGGTCAGTATATATAAACTGTAATATTTGTCGCTTTCCATATTAATAAACGCCAGGTCGAGGCCTCTCATTACGTGTAAATTATTTTGATTTCTCATGTAAACTGAACTTAATAAAACAGGAATAACTGAAATCAGCGTTAATTCGTTATAAATTTAGCGAATTGGGCTGAGGAAATGTGTTCGGTACAGACTTTTAGGACGCATATAGGTGCTCATTTTGGTGAAAAAATTATTTTCATTGTATAAGTGGTATCTGAGATATTAATCTCGAAGTATAATTGACCCTTCGGGGGGACGTGCTGGTGCTTTCCTGACAAGAAAAAGAAGGGGGGAAAGGGGCTGACGAGACCAGTGACGAGGAATGCGAAAGGAAAGTAGGGAGGGGTTGCTAGGCAAAACGGGTTGTGGGGCGCGCGATGTTGCTATGGATGACGGGGGGGGGGGGGGGGGGTCGTTAATGCTTATTTGTTATTTTTGCAACCCGTTTGAGAGCACCGCTCACCGTCGTTAGGGCGGAGGGGACAAGGTAGTGAAAGAAAAAAAAAGAAAAGAGGGCACCTTCTTGAGAAAATGGCAGTCTTTTCTGTGTTGATGGGAGAAAGAACTATCGCGTGGTTGCATTTTTTAGGGGCGAAGCTCCTTAAGCCGTGGGTCGTGCGTCCTCGATGTATGTAGTTGTAGGTAGCCACCTCTCGTTTAGTTCTTGGAATGTCCGCTAGATGGCGGTACTTGTATATGAGGAATATATTTAGGGGCGAAGCTCCTTATCGCATCACCTCGGCGGTCCTCGGTTGTCCATGCATTCTGAGTAGCCAGTAGGCACTGGATTTCGACCTCCAAGGTAGTGCCGGTGTGAGATGTCTCCTGTGCGTGAATAAACAATAAAAAAATCACAACGTACATGTAAAATTAAAGTGAGCTGCGAGTCGCCATGACTTTTATCGACCCTTTAATATAAATGCGCCCGATCTCACGTCGTTGATGATGTACTGCGCAGAATTTGCGGAAGATTACCGGTTTACCGACGCACCTCCGAAGCTTCGCCCACTCATCATCATTCACTCCGTGGATATGGTGTCGTCATCTCCAGTTCTCGTCTCGTTTCCGAGAGGGCGCTGTCCTATAGACATGCGTACAATATGACGGTTGGGTGAAGGTACGCTAGATGGCGTTGGCGGTGCAGCTGCTCTCCGATTGCGCCGGACCGCCGTACGAGTGCGCTTGCCGGATCGTGCTGCTTGGCGGACCATGGACGACGACCGGTCGTTGAAGTTTGAATAAAATTTCACACACACTATCGCTTTGATTACTGCTGGGCGAAACCACTGAAGATTTCACGGTGTAACCATGATCGCTTCAGTCACCATAACTCTCATCGACCCTTTAGTATAAACGCGCCCGATCTCACGTCGGTGATGATGTACCGGGCAGAATTCACGGAAGATTCACGGTTTACCGATGAACCTCCGCAGCTTCGCCCACTCATAATCATTCACTCCGTGGATATGCTGTGTTTTTTTCTGTGTTCAGTCCTGCTGCCATGGCCGTGAATGCAGTCTTTTTTTAATTTTTTTTTAGGAAGGGGGGGGGGGGGGGAAGGGGTGAGTTGAATTTCCCCGGCAAAACAGGTAAAACTGTCAAAATGTTCTCCTTCATGTCCCATAGCTCTCTGAGAATAAAACACTTCTTTCTATCTTTCTCTGACGAACAGTGCGCGAAGACGAGACATAGTATTGACCTGGACGATGCAACGACGCTGGCCTTGTGAACAGAAGAAGGAAAAGAAAATTCCTCGAATCCTGGTGCACACGTCTTGACACCTCGCCTTGCATCACCATCCGTGGCCCCCCTGCCGGACGTCTTCACGGACCTGTGTGTTGAGTAAACTGGTCTACCTCCCCTCGTTTCTGTCAGTGTACTATACTGATGATGCAATTGGCATAGGTGGCGTAATGCTTGTACTTTTGATTGCTAATTTATTTCGTTAAGTAGGAGTAAACTTTATTTTGGGATGGAGCCTGTTCATTTGGAAACGATACATGCTCATGCAATAACTATTTTGAAAAATGTTCATTACGATAAGTTTCACGACAGAGCGGGCGCTGCAAATTAAAAAAAAAAGAAATACAACGCCAACTTCTCTCGAAGACTCTTTTGCAAAGCAGAATGAAGGTACGTTTTTCTTAAGAACCGGCCGCAAGCATACAAACTGTAAGTGCCTAATATGCTGGAAGTAGGACGATGAGCACATACTAAAATGCGACTGTAATAATCATGCAGCTATAATATTTTAGAAAATTAGCAAGTTAATCGGGAGAGGTATTCCTGATGCTGTCTTCGAGAGTACCAAAAGTCGCTCATTTTAGTGAAAAAAAAATGCCTTTGAATCTGTCAGTAGAAGTGGAGGTATCGATTTAGAAATATATGGAAAATTTTCGCCTGTTTTGTACTTTGTCCGCGGCACGGAGGTGTGTTTTTTATCATGGAGCGGCTGGCTGACACCGGAGTACATGTGATCTGCTTCTTGATATTGAGCGCTGGTCCTGTCTTTTTTGTTGTGTGGTCCGTTTAAGAACCTGGGTGTACTCATGGACTGGTAGACAGTGTGGGATTTCATCAGTACCCGCGGCTTCAGTGTCCTCAGTTTTCGTGCTTCTGGCATGATTTGCAGTTCTCATGTGTTATGTTTTTGATAAATTATGCAGGAAACAATCTGCTGAACCCTTGCGTCGTCAATGAATGTGATGGATGGTCCTTCAGAGATGGTTCCCGGCGGCTACACTTCCTTCGTTTGTTGTGCATCGTTTTACGGCATTCTGGACTTTATTTCAACGTGCTGCGCTTGAAACTTCGAGTGCTGCTGATTTCATGTGATCTGTCTTCTTGGGTTCTTTTTTGGTGGCTTTTTGTATATTTGTTTCTTCTTGTCTTCTTTTCCCAAATGGTGGGTCATCAGCCACAAACTGCATCATATTTTGAATAAATCAAGCAATAAGAACTCCAGTGTTCTCCTGAATTTCATCTGCTAGAGCTCTGTAGAAAAAAATACACAGGAACTCTGCAGTGTTTGCATGATAATTCCTTCATCTACCCAATGCGTGAGACGATCAGCATAGAATAAACAAACAGCGGAGCAAAGAATTAAAAAAGAATACTCGTGATCCATCGCACTGCAATTCCGTCCGGACGAAGTAAGGACATTCGTAAAGTACTCCGTAGGTGCCACACGAAAACTCCGGATAGCCGAAGTGAAAAAGCAGCGAAAAATACTCCGGAGGTGCCCCGTAGTCCCTCCGGCCAGCCGGAGCAAAATGCCGGTAAAAAGTTCTCCGGCGGCGCCACGCAATCACTCCGGTCGGCTGGAGTGAAATATCAGTGAAAAGTACTCCGGCTGTGCCACGCAATTGCTCCGGCCAGCCGGAGTAAGAACTTTGCCCCGGAGGTCCGGAGTAAAAATTACTCCGAACAGGGGGGGCCGCTACACTCTAAGAAATAATCGTGTAAAAAGAGTGTCTTTTTGCTACACAACTATAATCGTCATCTACCCGGCGCACTTTCCTGGCGTTATCACCGCCGTCCCGGCACTTCCCGGTCACGAACGCCGCGCGCGTTATCAGCGTGACATAGCATTCTTGATAGGAATGTGCCGAGAGCCGGGTTTTCAAGAGAGGAAACGTGAGCAAGCCAGATGACGATTATTGTTGTGTAGCAGAAATACTCCCAAAATACTCGACTTTTTCTTAGAATGTAGAGGACAGGCGTTTTACTCCCACCTCGGAGAGAGAGAGAAAAAAAACTTTTATTTTGCAGGCCTAAAGGATCGTCCTCGTTGTGTGGATCCCTTAGTTCAGGGCCCCATTGGCTCGCGCCACACCACGTGCCCGCTGGATCAGCCGACGCTGCTCCTGCGGCTCTAAGCTGGTCAGCGCAGTCTCCCAAGAGGAATGTGAGGGTGAAGGAATAGGGCGGTTTCCCGGTGGTTCTGGAGATTCTCAGGTGCAGTAATACACCGTGCGCTTTGCTCCACAGTAGGGACAGTATGAGGGATATTGTGTTGGGTGGAAGAGATGAAGAAAAAAAACCTTGGTTGATCCCTCCGTCATAGGAATCGGTATAACACGAAAGTGAAACGTGCTTTTACAGAACTCGAGAAGCGTTTGTTGGGGGGGCTAGTTGGTATGGCATAACTTGTAAAAATTAAACTGCGCTAGAGACGAGACACCAGAAACGAAGGGGACAGGACGATCGCAGACTAACAACTGGTTTATTGAAATCACATACACTACCCTTATGAGACAATGCGCGTGCGCAGTGACAGTCATGACCACGTGAAAGAATTGCACCCCCCCCCCCCCCAAAACTCCTATCTACGAAAGAAAATCACGCTCTTTCCTGGAAAGATACACAGATGTGTCGCTGACGCACTTATCAGGCCC
Organism: Rhipicephalus appendiculatus; assembly: GCA_030522465.1. Lineage (NCBI taxonomy): Eukaryota > Metazoa > Arthropoda > Arachnida > Ixodida > Ixodidae > Rhipicephalus > Rhipicephalus appendiculatus. The sequence continues at coordinate 95,011 of JALIZH010030553.1, read as the reverse complement.
GTGTCTTGCTATCCAAGAGGCCTCCAAGATTTCCCTTGCCCTTTGGCTCTTAGCTCGCCCTAGCACCTTGGTGCTACTAAAGATGGGCTTGCATTTCTGCGCGCATGCGCCACAATGCACTGGTAGGTGCTTCCCACTTCCGTGGGAAGTGGACAGGACTGCGATCGTCCTGTCCACTTCGTTTCTGGTGTCTCGTCTCTAGCGCAGTTCAATTTTTACAAATCCTTACAGAAGTAGTCGAATGTTTACTGCACATTGATATAAGAGAGCTTGCACAATGTCTATGGGTGTGTTGACAGTTACAGCACCCTTTAACGTGGATGCATCCACGTTGACGCTTGATGGTACATCTGTATCCCGACGACTAACGTCTATGATGAATGATTAAAGAAACCCTTGTGGTCATAGACGCTTGTGGTAGCTGTACGGTGAGAGCGGAGTCATTGAAAGCGGTGTGAGCTATAGAACATGGCTAGGGACGTGGAGTTACGGCCACGCGACGCACTCGCGCGTCGCACAGCTATTTTTGGTATGGACGGATGCTACGAGTGTGGATGCTAGGGGTAAGGTCGCCACCTGGCAGTGTGTTAATGCGTCGGCAAAATTGCACGTTTACTATTCGAAACCCGCCGAATCGGACGGACGCGGAGAAACAACGCTTTAAGAAACTAGTCGTGCATTTCACGGTCATAATGTATTACTTCTCTTAGCAAGAGCACTGTGAGGGGACAGTGGTAAATATAAAAGGCTTGTTTTTAAAGCCTGCAAAGTATGTGACCGTGGCGCACTCATTCTGCTTCTGGACGCCGATCGGTGCGGACGCAGGATGGATAGATCGCCCCGAGCAGCGACAGCGGTCGACACCGGCCGCGGTATAGCATCTCCCCTCGTTCCAAAGGACTACAGGATTATTCTGCCTTCGTTGCCATCAGGAGAACCGATGAGACGAGAAGTTGCACTGCACTGCGACGTCAGCGGTCGACCATATCGCATCGATGACTTCAGGCAACCTCTCACAGACTTGGGCGTCATACAGCAAGTGAGTGGCATCGGGGCATATCAGATGTCGCACGTGTGGTTATTGAACATGAAGACCGACGAAGCGAAGAAAGCGTTAACAGAAGCTGGCGTCCTAAGAGTTAAAAACCGGGTGTGCCTTGTCATCGACCCAACGCGACAAGAGGTCAAGATGAAGCTGCACTGGCTGGCATTTGATGTAACAAGGGAAGCTATTCGACGCGCCTTCTACGAATACGACGACGTCAAGGAGGTGACCGATGACCGATGGAGGGTTGAGGACTTTGAAGGAGTATATAGAATCAACAACTCGTATGATACGCTTGCAGCTTCGAGAAGGTGTTTCTGTAGATCAACTGCCGCATCAAATGCGTATTGGAAGCAGCACGGCACTTGTCGTAGTGCCAGAGAGAGCGCCTTTGTGCTTGCGTTGCCGAAGTACGGGGCACATGCGACGTGATTGCAAAGTTCCAAGGTGCGGCGAATGCCACTCTTTCGGACAAGAGCAAGATGAGTGCACCCGCTCGTACGCCCGAGCTGCAGGACGCCGATCTGAGACAGCATAGTGAACTCATCATGGATGAAGAGGAATCGCAACAAGCGTCTGTGCCTGCCACACCACAGAAGCTATCATCGGATGACGCGGCGGTGGTGAACAGCAGTAAGGAACTTTCTACTACCCTCGTCACGAACGCCGAGCGGAGAAAGGAAAATTCAGCAGTCAAGGACTGTACAACAACGACGAGCAAAGAGACGCACCCTGCGCCTGAAGCAGACGCCACGTCACAGGAACCGGAGCGCCTGAAAATCTCGGCTTCCCAGCCTGAACCCACTTCTATATCAACGAACTCGACGTCACAGCATCCTTCGGGGTGTGGAACAGAAGAAACGCAAGGTTTGCTTGCTGATCGCAACACACCAAGCATGGATCTAGAAGTGGCGTCTTCAAAACGCCGTCGCGATTCCGATGACGGTGCTCAAGAGGATGAAACAGAAGTGAAGTCTCAAGTGCAGTGGAAGGTGGTCAGTGGAGGAAAGAAACGAAACGCTGCCCGACAATGGTCGTCGTCGCTGAAACGCGACGATGGCCGCGCAAACTACAGGTCAACACCATGGATCCACCCTGGACGACGAGAGGCCCAACGAGTGAAAGTGCAGGGCTCTCAGCCTGGACCCGCTCACCGATCTCGTCGCTGAGCGGGTCCGTGAAGGCAGCGACGCTCAACGTACGAGGGCTGGCTTCTAGAAAGAAGCAGAGCCAGCTCTATAGGCTTGTCATGAACCATGACCTGGACATAATTGCAGTCCAAGAGACGAAAGTGGAGAGCGAGGACGGCACCGAGAGTCTGCTGCACCGTTTTACCGGACGCTACAGCGCCAGCGTCAGTCATGCAGTTGGTATGTCGGCAGGGTGTGTGATCTTTGTGCGAAATAGTTTAGGTGCCCCTGTTGAAAATGCCACTTCTGATTCACATGGAAGGTTTGTTGTGTGTGATTTAACCTTCTTTTCATTTAATTGGCGCGTTATTTGTTTATATGCACCTGTTAAAGTGTATGAACGCTGTGCAGTGTTTGATGAAGTTCACGCTTATTGTAATTGTGATCGCCTACGTATACTAATGGGAGATTTTAACTGTGTCTGCAGTGCCAGTGATAAAACAAGTACAACCGCTTTTAACGACTCAAGCACTGAAGCGTTAAAAATCTTAATCACTGACTTTAGTCTCGACGATGTGGCAGAGTGTATTGGTAAAGGACCCGCACTGTACACACATTTTGAAGGCTCCAGTCATGCGCGCTTAGATAGGGCCTATGTATCACTAGATTTAGTTCCGATTGTCAGTGAGTACAGAGTCCACCCGATTTCGTTCAGTGATCCCTGCTTAGTATCATTTGTAATAGGCAAAAGAAATGGAAGTAGACATGTATTTAATTGGGACATGTGGAAACGTAATTCTAATCTTTTGGAAGACGAGAACTTTATGGACAATGTTCGAGAGGCTTTGTTAAACATAGACAGCGGAGATCAGAAACATGGAGTTAAATGGGAAAAATTTAAACAAGATGTCAAGTTGAAAGCGTTGGAGCGCTCAAGTACAATAAAACATGCGAAATGCCAAGAAGAAAGTACCCTACGCACCAATTTGAAACAGCTGCTAGCACAGGAAAGTAAAGCACCAGGGGTATTTATTAACGATATAAGATCAGTAAAGTCGAAATTGGAGCAAATGAAAGAACAGAAATATCGTGGTGCGCCGATAAGGGCACGGGCCGAGAAGATGGCTACAGGTGAGAAGCCGACCAAAAGAATGTTGGGTCTCGAAAAACGAAATGCTCAGCGGAATACCATACACCAGATTGAATACAGAGGTAATATGACAAGTGAATAGAAATATATAGAGGATGCTTTCAACGAATACTACAGCCAACTATTCAATAGAAGCGAAGTAAATGTAGATGGTTTCAAAAATGATTTCCTAAAGTTAATTCCGAAGGTTGAAGACTGGAAGAAACATAACTTAGAACTCCCCTTTTCTGAAACAGAAGTCGCAAAAGCAATCACTGACCTTCATTTGGGAAAGTCTCCAGGTCCCGACGGCTTAACGGCTGCTTTTTATGAAGAGTTGAAACATGAAATAGCCCCTTGCCTAGCTGCGGTATTTAATGAAGCTTTAGACATAAAAGTACTACCGCCTTCTTTTCTGTTATCGCATACTATATTAATTCCAAAAACTGAAGACAAAGTGAAATCATGTGAAGTAAAGTCGTACAGGTCAATCAGTCTATCGAAAATAGACTACAAGGTCTTGATGAAAGTGCTAGCAAGGCGACTTCAGACAGTTGTACACGACATTGTAGGAGACCACCAGACATGCGGAATTAAAGTGCGGACAATATTCACAAATATTCATAAGGCACGAAGTGTGCTGGAATGCTGCGATGCCACAAACGACCACATAGCAATGATCCAGATTGATTTAGAAAAAGCGTTTGACCGTGTACCCCATGAAATTCTTCTTCTCTTGTTGGACTATGTTAATGTTGGTAGCGTGAGTCGGGATACAGTCCGAATGGCTTACACTGGTTGTAAAACGTGGCTAATCATCAACAAAGTTATCGGGAAACGAATCAATGTAGGACGGTCTGTGCGGCAAGGCTGTCCTTTGTCTTCTCTGCTTTTTTCAATTTATATAGAGTCATTTTGCCGGAAAGTCATGGAAAGTAGGATCATAAAAGGTTACAAACTACAAGAAGCGGAAGTACGGTCACTGGCATACGCCGATGATATAGCTGTGTTTTGTAAAGGTTACGAAAGCGTCGCTGAAACCGCCAAAATTGTTGGTCTTTATTGTAATGCGAGTGGCAGTTTGGTCAACTGGAGCAAGTGTGTGGGCTACTGGCACGGTGAATGGCCTGTGACTCCAGACTACTTTGCCGGCATTTCATGGACAGTAGCTCCTGTGAGGTAGTTAGGCGTTCCACTGGAATAATATTGTGACAGTGAACCGTACTAGCGGCGTCAGGCCGCTGAACTGCGAGAAAAAGATCAGCAATTCAAAGGTTTTCATCTTTCGATTTTCGCCAGAGCAATCTTTTGTAACATATTTTTTTGTCAGTAAGCTCTGGTACGTGCTTCAAGTACTGCATTGTTCGCGTGTAAACGTGCAAAAGCTTCATCGAGTATTTGCCGTTTTCTTGTGGGGTTCTTCTTGGGAACGAACAAGTAGAACTAACCTTTTCAGGCGGGTTCGCTTTGTTGGCCTTGGTCTGTGTCATCTCTATCTGCGTCAGTTAGTTAAGCGGTTCATGTTTTTCCGGAATAATCGAGACCCATTCACACGCACTGTTATGCAGCTTAGGCTTGGGAAGGTTTTGCCGGAATTTGTAGTGTCATCTGGCAACATGAAAGCCACCGTTAGAGGTTACCTGAAAGAAGTAGTTAATTCGTGCCTCTTTTTAAAACACGCTTTTCGTTGGAAATATCTCTGCTCTGTTTCCCGTCAAAAGTTCTACAAACACCTAGTAGATACCATTCTTCCTCTTCCTCTCTATAGAGCGATGTAAAGTGTAGGCCCAGGTCAGAATGTCTTAAGCCGTGTGAAGAAAATGGAAGTAGCACCTGGAGTGAAATCCTTTTTCTTTAAATTACACACTGGAACACTGCCTGTCAAAACATGGATGGAGGAAAGGGGCTTGTTCGTTCCTTGGGGGGGGACCATTGTTTTCTATGTACGAAGCCAGAGACAGTCGAACACGTTTTTCTTCACTGCTGGGATGCGGTCTTTTTTTGGGACGTCCTTCAACGGACTTTAAAAAAGGATTTGCCTCTTGATGCTTACGGCATCAGATTTCTCCCAGTTGCGAACGAGGAAGGGGTACCATTCGATCTCGTTATGTCACTGGGCCTGCACAGTATATGGCAATCTGGAATGGCAGTGCGCCATGCTGATATTAGCGCACGTCAAGTTCGACAGTATTTTTTTGAATCTATATGTTCATATGTGGAAACACAGAAGGTCCAACAAGATGTACCCTGAGTGGCTTCATCAGGTAGAAAACCTTCTACAGATGAAGCAATAACCTGTAAACTCTGATACTTGTATAACTTTTTGTTTTCCTTTTTTGTTTCTTTTTCTTTGTCTGGCATATATTTGTTTGTCAATGCTGTAAGTATGTACATAGGCAATAAAGAAAGAAAAAATAAGTGACCGTGGCGCAGTGGATAGCGTGCCCGGCATCTCTTGTTGCGGACCTAGAGGTCGTAGGTTCGACTCCCGTTGACGGAACTTTTTGTCTTCTGATCGTGTGTAATTTTTCGACGTCATTTCCGTAACGGAAATACGTCACTCAAATCTTGGTGGACCCCGGCATAAAACACTTTCGTGTTAATATAAAGGCAGGGGAATGAATTAGTCTGAAGCTGCCGCCAGGCAACATATTTTCTGTCCCCTTGTTTACGTTTCGCGTACTAGATCTGCAGTAGTTCACTCTAGCCGAAACGAGCATTAGGCTTAGGGCCGCACTTCGTGAGCCACGGTCGCTGTGAAGATCGTGGATATATATTCCATTACAAAGAGTCTAATAACCGCTAGAATGTAGTTTCGATATAACTGACCCAAGCGAGGTCATATTTTCACCTTCGATTACACAAATAGAAGCTCAAAACGCCGAGATTGGGCGTTGCAGCGGCTAACTGCTGCTGGTGACGTGCGGCTTTCTGCAGTACGAGCGGGAACGACTGACTGCTAGAGCAGGTTGATCTTGATTATCAGACTAATACTACTGCCATATTGTGTTGCGAATGATGAGTTCTTTCAATGTGGTTTATAAACTACATTGACGACACTCGAGAAGCACACTTCGGAAAGCGCACGCGCGCGCTCGACAGATGATTGCTTTAGCTTACAAGCACATCCGTCGCCTAACTGAAACTAAAGCTATGTGTGTAGCACACAGGACAGAATATTTTGAAAATATTCGGTAAATTTTACGCTCGACATCTCCCGATCCAATATAAAGTCTTATAGAAAGTCCATCAAGCGCGCCCAGTTTTTTCCAATGTGCCGCCGGTGTTCCCGAGTGTGCGGGTAGACACTGTACAGCGTGACGAGTGCCTCCCAGCGCGCTGTAAGACACTGAGTCACTGTACAGTGCGTCCCAGTGTCTCCCAGCGCTGGGAGACACTGGGACACACTGCTGGCGTTTCCAGTGTCACCCAGCGCGCTGAAACGCACTGGGAGACACTGGAAACGCTGTTTTTTTTCGATAGGGCATCCTCTCGGTTGAGTGATTTGTGTGGTGGTGGGAAGTACATACGGCTTTGTCGGTAATGTTGTAGCGTTTCGATGTAGTTTAGTGGTTCTGTTGATGCGTCGTCTGGGTTGGACAGCTCTTCCGATGGCCCCCGGTTTGTAAGCTCTCGAGCTACCGCATTAGCGCTTCATTGCCATGGAGAGAGGCGTCCAGGTGTCCAGACGATACGCACCCTGTGTAACAAAGTGGGGTGTATTGATGTCAGGATACGGTGTGTGTAGGGTGTGACCATTCCTTTCGCTATGTTACGACAGGCAGTTTGTGAATCAGTAACCACGGTGATTGGTTCGTCCGGTGCTGGTATTTGTGAAGCGTGTATGACAGCAAGGGCGATAGCAGCCTCCTCTGCCGTGCTGCTGTCCACGGTGTTAAGCGTAGCCGATACCGTTACAGAATCGGTATTGTCCACTACGACCAGACACATGGCTCGTTTCTGGGGATATCGAGCCACGTCAGTGTAAAGGACTGGTTCGTTAGATGTGCCGTCGCCTACGACTCGCATTAGAGCTTGAACTCTCGCCCGTCTCCGGCCTTTATGTCGATCAGGGTGCATATTGCGGCGTATGGGGGGCTACTTGAATTTTCCTCCGAATGTCAAGTGAAAGATGTTTCGGTTCTTGTTGCGGTTTGTTTGGCACGCTGTATCCCAACCGAGAGAGAATGAGATAACCCTGTCTTGTACGCTGGAGGCGTTCAATTTGGCTGTTACGATGTCCTTCAGTTAGTTCACATATGGTGTTGTGAACCCCAAGTCGTAGAAGGAGCTGCGTTGACGCGTAATGGGGCAGTCCCAGAGCAGCATTTAGTGCCGTGCGGAGAAGAGTGTCCATCCGGTTTGTCTCGGTTTGAGTAAGGTTGTGGTAGGGGAGGTGGTAGGCCCGAGTAATTTTCTTTTACAGTGTACTATAAATAGCTTCCATCATGCTTTCTTTGGATTCAATATGTGTTGCCTTATTGAGGCTGCGGTTAACTAAAATAGGCCCCGGGTTCCCCTTCTTTTCTTATTTAGATAATGGGTTGCGTAATAAGAAATAATAAAACATGAGAAGTTTACTTGCTCCATTTCCAGAAGCGAAACCATTACTGCAGCAAAGATTCTGGGTGCAACGCTTTAGCGAAAAAGCAAGCAACTAAATCTTCAGCAATGACGCACTAGCGCTGCATAATTGCTGTAGCTTTACGTACCAAAACTACGATATGTTTATGAGGCACGCCGTAGAGGAAGACTGGAGGAAGACTGCTCTTAGCGCGTCCTACAGCACGCGCTTAGCGCGCAGCGGGCGTCTCCCATTCCCTGTCGCGGCAGAAGAGGGTGCCGGAAACTTCGACCACCTGGGGTTCTATGACGTGAATTTACACCTACGTACACGCATCTAAATCTATGTACTCTAGGATTTTCGCTTCCTTAGAAAATGCTCGAGCCGCGGCCACGATCAAACCCGTGTCCTTCCGGTCGGCAGCCCGAGCACCGTAACCGCTGACAACAATTCTTAAAAGAAAAAGAAAACGAACAATTGTTTTTGCGATTCGAACCCGTGCCGCTTTGACCACGCCCAAGCTGCCAACTCAGGCGCTCAACCATCTCGGCCACAACGAAAGCCGGTCGCGAAGCGATAAAATGGGTGTTATCAAGATATCATGGTCAAAGACAAGTCGATGACGCGACTGTGTTGTAAAAAACTTCATTTTGGAACGTGTTTTTCTTCACACGGAAACAAGATTGCGGGCTCAAATGAAAGCTTCGTCTTCGTACTACTTAGATCTCCGAGCAATTTGCAGGTTTCCGTCTTGTCTTTCCAGACGGCCCGTTTTTGTCCCGAAAAACAAGGCGTGATTTCGGCCGCTTCCATGGATCCCATTGTTTAAATTTTAGTCGTCGTGGAAACAGAATGTGAAGCAACAATGTTGATGATACTGCATTTGTTAAGTGCGGTACAGCTCCTAGAACGTGCCGCGTTAAGAAGCTTTTGGAAGTTGCGCCTCTACGATTTTTTATCGCCGAAAAATGACCCTGTCCCATTGAAAACGTGAGAGCTTCCACCAGGTTGCCGCTAGGAGCGCTGATCATCCAGTGTCCCCGAAAGCTGGATATGTGCGTCCTTGCTATACGCGTCCATCCAAATCGGCATGTTGCAATTTTGTCAACGCCTTAACACACCGCGAGGTACTGACCTTAGCCCAAGCATCGGCCTCGCTCATAGCATCCATCGATACCAAAAATAGCTCTGCGACGCGCGCCTGCCTCTCCTGGCTGTAACACCGCGTTCGTCGCTGACGCTACACGGTATCGCGGCCCGGCTTCAGGGTAGACAAGACGCGCGTTGCTTTTCTCTCTCGTCCTGCCGTGGTGTTCAACTCATTAACACGCCCGTGGGATGCCGACCTTAGCCCAAGTTTTGTGTTCGGTCAGATACGCTCTTCTGGCGGTCACACCGCTTTCGGCTAACGCTCTCACCGTTTACTCCTACAGCTACCACAAGGGTTTGTTTATCATTAATTATGGACGTTAGTCGTCGGAATGGAGATTTACCTCCAAGCGTCAACGCGCGTGCATCCACGTTAATCCGCCAAGATACATTGTGCGAGCTCTCATATTATTGTACGGTAAACATTTAAACTATTTCTATAAGGACACCGTTTAATTTCGTGTTATACCGATTCCTAGGAAGGAGGGATCAACCATGTATTTTTCTCTGTCTGTTGCATTCGCTCGATCGGTATATAACTATCTCTTCATGCGAAAATAGCATGCCAGTTGATAGCAGCGAAGTGCCTTAGCCTGTTTTCTCTGTAGGAACTTGCGAAGAGGCGCTTACTCGCTTTATCATGGATACCAACTAATGCGCCAGCGTGTCATCTGTGTCATCAGCGTGTCATCTGTGTCAGCGTGTCATCTGCCCGTCATCTGTACTACTCGCCTTTGCCCGTGTATTTTCGTGCTACCAGGCTATGTGCTCTTCACACGGAACGATGAGGAATGATGGCGTAGGTATGTATACTGTAGGATCAAGAGCTTTTTGCATGATATGGAGATGCAGGAAGTGAGTAATCACAATGTATTTCTGACTTTCAAACATATCACTGACAATGACGTAATATAAATGACTCATAGTTAACAACCCGCAATAAAGAAATCCAATGTTTTGCCGACCCCCCAGTTACCGTGAATTTTAGCTCAGCTCAACTTCGGCGTAATCTTATTGGTGAGTATTATTATGCTCAGAAAGCGTATTCGCAAATAGTGATACTATATTACCACAAGCGCATATAAAGAGCAATAAAATCAGACGAGTATGTAACACCTATATAAATAAATAAGAATCCCATCACGCAGGCATGAGTACTTAAAACTCGGGGTTTACGACAGCACCAGAATCAGTGTAAAGGGTGCTGCGCATGAAGACGTGAGGTGTGGGAACCACATTCACCGCTTACCATTTGTCATCGCCAAGTACGAAGGCGTGCTCGGCGATGGCATACGAAGGCGTACCCCCTGTAGCCCGCCGGATGTCACTTTCGCGCGTGCGCGTTTGGAAACAGCATATATAACTTTTGTGTCATCAATTTTCCATGAAAGTTGTTGTTAGTAGCGCCTGTCATTTGTGGTTCTTGTGTTCGTAGTGTCTTTTCGCGCTGCATCATGATTATAAGCGTACTACACATTTGCCAGCGTAAATAAAGAGGAGGAAAATCAAGCAAGTATGTAAGAGGTGTATCTTATAATTATTTTTATTATTATTTGATTTGCATATAGGAATACGCAAGGACACAGAGGAAAAAGGGAGAGAGCAGGCTAAGAATTGCCACCCAGAGGGGCTTGACGCCTGCCTATCTACAGAGGACATAGAAGAAAGGAAGATAGGAGGAGAGAAAGAAATGACGAAGACTTTCACAAAAATAAGTAAAAACACGTAAAAAAGCCAGTAAACGGGCGGCCAGATTGGTTTGGTTCAGAAAAAAATTACACCATGCATCTCCCACTATAGGGAACCGCCGGGCTATGAGGGGATGCGAAGCAGGGGTGCACACCAATTTTCCGTTTACGTTCACTCGGCCGTCGAGGCCAAGCCTCGGCGTCGAGCTACCGCTTCCGCTACAGAGAGACAACGCGAGTCTGCGGTGAGGGTAGCGAGGCTTTCGAGACACCTGCAGCGACCGGGAACCGACGGAGCGACCACACGATTCAAGCGAGACTTCCTCGACCGAGCGCACGCGCTTATATGAAATGGGGGGAGGGAGAGGAGGGCGAGGACGGAGTGAGTTTACAGGCTGCAACGTGGGGGGGAGGAGAGGAGAGAAGGCGACCGAACGCCTGCGTAAACGCCCGCGTAAGGGAGGAGAGTGCGCGGCTGCAGCGCGGGGGGAGGAGGAGAGAAGGCGACCGAGCACCTGCGTAAAGGAGCAGAGTGGGAGAGAGAGTAGGCGCATGCGCAGTAAGGGTGGTCAGGACGCACACCACCACCGGATTGAACTCCCCTCTAAGCGGCTTCGCATCTAAAAGTCCAGCAGAGCTCGATAGGCCTGGTCGTGTCGAGAAGCACACCCTCCAGAAAAGACGAAATCGTCAATGGCCGCGCACTAAAATCCATGAGTTTGTATTCCTTAATGAGGAAAGTCCGCTGCGTAACGAATGCGGGACAGTGTAATATAAGATGCTAAAGTGTTTTACAAGATCAACAAGCTGCACACAACGGACTGTGCCCACGACCTTGGCGGTCTAAGCGCTCGCGCACCAACCTTAACTTAAAAGAGCTACATAAAGAAGCAAAAATAAAGGCAGGCTACGTAGTTTTAATTTTACTTACGTATTGCACTACACAAATGCTGCAATTATGTCTAATATGCAAGGGGACAATTACCACAACCATTGTGACTCCGGCAAAAGTTGAAACAATTAAGAAAAATGAGAGATGTAATAAAACAAAAATGTTAAAAGATGCCACAACCAGCTAACGCACTGTAAGCAGACTGTGTAGCAACATTATAAAGCTTGGAAGACACAAGCACAGTACATTTATGAAAATGAAAGAAATAGATGTCGTACCATTGGTTTCGCATACAGGCACATCATGTTCTTTCGTCTTCGTTCTTACGATAGGCCACCTGCGGCTATAACAGCGACAAAGCTGGCGTGCAATGGTCTGCATGCATGTCTGCGTGCAGTCCTGCAAATAAACAGCAAATAAGTGAAATTAAGTGCTACTTTGGGACAGTCAAATTCATGACACCCATTCATTTTATTCAATGCACTCGCATGATCTGCAATTCGTAATGAATGACAAAAGCGAAAAATTCCAGCGTACCATTTCCCCGGCTTCCTGTCCAAATAATTTAGCACTACCAGATTAAGCCGCTAATTCGACTGAAGAAGAAAAAAAATTAAGACAGCTACGCACTGGTGGTGCCAAGTCCGAAGGAATCGCGGAGCTCGGCAGCCTTCCTTGTTTCTCTTCGGTTTTATCTTTCTTTGTAGGCTAGTTAGAACTTGTCAATCTTACGCACACAGACGTTCCTTTCCTTGCGACACGGTTGAAGAGTCCACCGAGAAGCGAAGGCAGACTAGCTATTGAGAAGGCGATGCGAACGAGGCCGGATTATGCTATGGCGCTCTACCCCAGAAGCGTCCTGTAAGCGTCCTCTAAGTTTGCAGCAACTATAGTGCCATTTGACCTGGATGCACCCAGGTTGACTCCTAGTGGTACATCTCCATCCCGACGACTAATGCTAAATATCATGATTTAGCCCTTGTGGTAACTGAAGTAGTTAACAAACATCTCAACGCAGAGTATGCAGAATACCGCCTAAAAATGGCAACAACAAGCAATAACACTAGGTACTCGATATGCACTGCTTGTCGTCATTTTAGGAGAGAATCGTTAAAGTGGGCAGTTTCCATTAACAAGGTAACCTATGCCTGTGCTGAGGCATATACCACACAGCGTTACAAAATCGCGAAAACCAGAGCTTCAGCTGCGAACGCGGGAGCACGTTCCGCTTCCTGCTGGGGCGTCTCTTGTTGCATCCAAAGCTGAAACTACCATAGCGCTCACTGCCGGAGTCAGCACCTCCTCTATGGAGGAGGCGCTGCCGGAGTTCGTCAGCGTCATTCATTTTATAATGCGCTGGCAGATATGACAAGAACAGAAAAAAAACGAAAGAGAACACTGAGCGATGTCTTGCGCTTTCTCTGGTCCATGCGGCTTAATCTAAGGCTTTCACCTTAATACGAGAATGACCTACGCAATTCGCCATTTATGCAGCTCGCGTCACCAGCAGTACGAGCGAAAACCTGGAGGACGCCGCTTGAGCTTCGCCTTCAACAGTAGAACGCGATAGCGTAATCGGGCCCCGCACGCATAGTATTTTCATTTGATAGCTTGGCTTGGGTTCTCGGTGCATGTCTCAGCCACGTCGTAAGGAAACGAACGTCTGCGCGCGTAACACTGGCCGTTTCATAGGAAGGACCGAAATGACGAGAGAGGCGCACGAAGCACATTGAATCGGGAGTTAGCAGGGGCTTCCTGCGGAGCATCCAAGTGAAGGAAAGGCGTAAGGGATCCCTCTTCGCCACGCTTTACCCTGCAGCTTGCTTGGTGGGGACGTGTCTGAAAGCAGTTCGACACTCTTGTTCTCACTTTGTATCTGCTGTCGTAACTTCAAGAGGGAACATCTACATTTGGTAATTACTTCACGGTCATCTTATCAAACAGGTGGCAGCCCATTGGCGAGGCGTGATCTGAGAAGTAAGACCTGACGCGTACTGAAACGCGATGTGAACAATATATTTCATGCTGTGTGCCACAACGAAAGTGAAAACCGTCTTGAATGTTCGAAGACTGTATGCGCAAAAGTTAGGACGCTTGTTCTCGGGGGGTGTTATATCTGATCCCTACTACAAAGGTGTTGCAGACATGCATTCTTTAGCTAGGAATTGGTTTTGTTGATTGTGTTACCCAATTCTTTTGATCAATTCTCTCAATCTATGAAGAAGCCCTAAAGATAAACGAACGTGCCGCCAGCGCTTGGAAAGCGTTTTGATTGAGGCTGGCGTAACTCTAAAACAAACAAAAAAAAAGTGAGTCAACATGGCTTTTTGGGCTAGTTGGTTATACGATTCAAAACGGGGCATAGCGCTAATACACACGGACGAGCAAGAGACAACAGGACAACCGCTAACTTTCAACCGATTGTTTATTTCGGAAAGTAACGGTATAAATAGATCCGTATGCAAAAGGTCCTGTCATCACACATGAAAACGTGCCGCATCAAGAAAGGCCAATTCATTTTCGCTTACTGAAAATGAATTGGCCTTTCTTGATGCGGCACGTTTTCATGTGTGATGAGAGGACCTTTTGCATACGGATCTATTTATACCGTTACTTTCCGAAATAAACAATCGGTTGAAAGTTAGCGCTTGTCCTGTTGTCTCTTGCTCGTCCGATTTTGAAAAAAAAGTGATTGAAAATATGGCACAGCATACAAGTATGGTTCATGTAGTGGCAGACAGCAAAAGTTTTTGCTCCTTCGTAATAAAATGTGTCGCATGACAGCAGTTCAGATTGGAAAATGCGTTCTATTATCTCCCTCATTTTCAGAACACCAAGAAAACTTGCTAGGGAAGGAACCTGTTCTTGGAGAAGACCGGTAACGCGGTTCGAAAGACTGCGTTGTTTCTTGCGCCGATATTCCTGCTCGCTGCCTGAAGGCGACGTCTGAGACGTGGAATTCTTCAGCGTTGAGAGGAACCTCTAATTTTGAACTTTAGGCAAAGTATGAACAGCGAAAACAGGTTTGTTCCCCGAAAATAAGTTGCCCCAGAAAAGCTGGAGCACGCTAAGAGATCAGCGCGACACCACATAGGCCTTCTTCACTTGAATGCGCCTGCCCATCACTGAGGGAAGACGCAGGAGAGCGTTCCAAGGCCGAAAGCAATTTTGCTTTGTAAAGGGGTTTATTCGAATCGGCGATCGGCACTCGGCGACAATGTGCGATGGCGACAGTCAAGGCAGAGCACGGCTCGAGCGGCGTTCTGTCCGTAAGGAGCCGAAGAGAACAACCCACTAAAAGACGCTGGAAAGGGCACACCTCCACGGCTTCACTACACTTGTAGATCAATATTACGTTTACCCCAAGCTATTTACTTTGGTAGCTATCAAATAATGTTGTTGAAGGCGAGGCTTCTGTAGACTCGCTCGCTTTTGTTGGATCGTGTTTGTTTCCAACATTGCTGTGAGAACACTGCTTGAATTTGCCAGCGTGCATGGAAATAAACTTACTTGATAGTACTGCTGGCTCTAGCGGAGTCGTTGCAGAGTTAGCTACGGGCCATAATTTGTAATAATTCATTACCTAGCATAAATCTGTTAATGAATGTCTATGGCTGCCTACGACACATACCTGCATACTGTACGCTTTTTTCGGCACTCCGCTGGAAGCCAAGTGTTTAGGCCAACCGTATACACAGGGCTTCTTATAAGGTGCTTCAAGCCCTGTTTGGATGACCTGAAAAACAAGCAGAAGGAGAAGTATGATGAAACCGAAATACATGCATTACATGTATTTAGTTGCTTGCCATCATCATCATCACCACCACCACCACCACCAGCCTGACTACGCCCACTGCAGGGCATAGGCCTCTCCCATGTTCAGCTAATCTATCCCGTCTTGTGCTTGCCACCATATAAAGCCTTAAATATGCAATCGGCCGAGGATCTGAACATTATTAAGGAAAATGCCTGAAATGTCCATGTTTAAATGTCGTGAGCGGTTCCACACAATTGACCTGAAAAAACAATAGGTCATTCCACTCGGTGGAGGCGCGTGACCAGAGGAGCTGATGCGCGTTAACATCTGATTTGGGAGTTGTCTAGGGCACCGTCGCTTTCTTAAAAGAATACTCGATGCCTTCCAAATAGTGCGAAGCCAAAGAAAGTATGTGTGGCAAGCGGAGATTGCAGACGCAATCGCAGGAGCGCTCACGCGCAAACGCTGGGATGAGCGGTAGCGAAGGATCTCGCTCAAGAGTGAGTACACTGGATCGCGCTATTACGGTTGCGTTCTTTTCGTTCCAATGTAATGCCTCTTTGGCTACGTCTCTATTGTGCAACGTTGCGGCACGGTAAATAAGATGCAAAGGAGCTGCTAAGCCTAGCGATGGAAATTAAACAATATGGTGAACTGTAGGTATTACGACCACCAAGCAAAGGAACAACTCCAGAATTCTCGGTTACGTCTCCTTTCCCAATAAGACAACGACAAAGGTAACGAATCTGTGCCGAACATCAGCAAATTATTTGCTTTGTGCTAAGGATCAGATTGAAACTCCCGCTACTGCATCTACCGAACAATGTATGTTTGATTTCAATCAACCGTACGTGTTGCCAGCGGCCTCGCCTGAACGCAAACCACTTCGCCAGCCACCGGTGTATCTGAAGCAATGCGCTGTTGGGAAAAGCGGGGTCTAGCCTCAGAAAACAAAACATTCCGCAATGTGGCCAATTAATGCTCCGTAATGTAGCCCAATGTGGCCTTATGAAACCGTGCTCTTTGATCACGATGACGAATTTAGGTGAAATGAAGGGGGGTAAGGTGGTGTCCGCCTGATATGTTTCCACTTTCCATTATGTAGAGAAATATGTTTTTGCGGATGCAGTACTTTGTAAACGTTGAAAATGATGAGCGAAGAAAGGAAAATATTTCAACTTCTTCGTATTGGCACGCGGTCGTGACGCTCACGAACGCAGCAGTCGGTGCTCTCAAGAGGAAACTGTTTATTTCTGCTAATCTGTGCCCGCGAAACGAAAACTCAAACGACAGCAATACACACTGTATACTGATAGCAGCTACAGAGCGTCAGCGGTCGATAATCTGATCTGTCGTTTAGGCGCATCGACATTTATGCATGTAGCATCGAACGTTCGAGTCTTATCACTGCCTCCAGAATAAACTCGACTGCTCGCGTCTAGGCGCTCAAGCCTATCAGAATATTCTAACATATTCTGGAAGGTTCCCAGACATCCGTGCGCGGTTCATCAAAGGCAGTGGTTGTACTATCGGCGTCAAATGAAACGCGCACAGTGGAGCGCGTGGCCAAAGCATTAGCAAAGCTAAATGCGGGCCATCCAGTCATCACCATAGGCGCGCGCAGGGTTCCCGTTCAGGGGACGCGAAGGTTTGTCGCAGCGCCCCCTTTCTATTCAGTCAATATTTTGCGCCCCTCCTCTTAGGTGACTAGGTGACGCGGCCGCCCCCCCCTGCCCCCCTCGTGCGCACGCCTATGGTCATCGCCATTGAGAAGCACACACATCCGGTTTGCCAGCGTTGCGCGATCTCCCTACAATGAAAGCTTTTTTTTCGTTGCAGTAAAGCTCTCGTTTGGGATAGTTGGTGCATTCTTGAAGACATATTGCAGGGCTGCGCGAAAAAACACGGACGAAGAAGTGCGCTCGTCCTGTGTACTCTCCTTCGTCCGCGTTTTTTTCGCGCAGCCCTGCAATATGTGTTCATTTTTTTTCGCTCGTGTTCTTGTTCTGATATGCAGATGTGGTGATAATGGTTGCCGACATGGGCATGCCGAGCGCATTTGGTTGCTTCACTTATTTTCTTTTCTTTAAATTCTCTTTTCTATTTATTTATGTACGGGTGATTCCACGCCAACTGTCCCAACCTTGGCGCTCGACCATCTGCGATTTGCTTGAAAAGAATTCAGGACTATCCACTTAAAACAAAAAGGCTTCCCCCCAAAATGTTTTTTGCGAAAAAACTTTTTCAGTACCGCAAGCCGCGTGTGAATTTTTTCGGAAAGCTCGAAACCATGGCTCGTAAAACGCGTTGTCAAAAAATCTTTTCTTCCTAAATTAGGTTAGGACAAATTTTTACCTTTATAACGATGGTAGGCTTTTTACTTAAAATAAGTTTTACGAACGTTAACGCTTTCGTGGGTTTTTTATGGAGCCTTGAATACGGACAATATAGTCAAAGTTGGGGATTTTTTTATAGAAAGATAACATTCAGTGAAATGTAATAGTTGGTATTAGCGTATTGCCAGAAAGTTTTACTGTAGACGAAAAATAATTTGAGACGTATATAGTGCGAAGTGAAGTGTGCAGGTGGCGACAAAGTTGCAAAAATGTTCATTATTGCACATGTTTCGTCGTAAATTCAACATTGAGGTGGTCCTAGCAAAAATATGTCCAATAACAGATTGACAAGCAAGCTTCATCGGCTACTCACTGAGAAAGTTTTATCAAATTACTATTTGTTTTAAGAGAGAAAAATATTTTTGAATTTGCGTTTTATTGCTCTCTTGTGTTTCCCCGTGTTCATACATCGTAGCAATGCGTCCTAGCGGTAAGTACAAACTGCACGGACGCGGGGAACATCCAGACAACGTGATCAACTTTGTCCGTGCTTATTTTAATTATTGACTAGCTTTAATTAGCCTGAGTCAATGAGAAATGTTAACCTTACGAGACTGTATTTAACCACATGAAGCTGTCCGCTGAAAGCCTGCATAGTACCGGGAAGTGGTAACGATGTGTGCAACATGCCGTTAGCTATACGCAAAGACTTAGAAGTAGGAAGAACACGTTCAAGAAACCGATCGATTGAAGGGGAAAAAAAAGGATGAGCCGCATAGTATCAAAGTTGCAGTTATGAACCAACACTGGTGAAACATGGTCACTTATATACGATTACGTTGGTTATAACGGCGACTTATCCACGATGCAACATGTTTTTATTAATTTTATTTCGATAGACCTTTTCTTAATCGCAATGTTCTTCCTACTTCTAAATCTGAGCACATAGGTTGCACAAATCGGTACCACTTCCAGGTGCTGCGTAAGCATACTGTGCAGGCCGTCAGCGGACAGCTGCATGTGGTTAAATGCAGTGTGATAGGTGTCGCATTTCTCGTTGACTCAGGCTAATTAAAGCTAGTCAATAAATAAAATAAGCACGGGCAAAGTTGATCACGTTGTCTGGATGTTCCCCGCGTCCGTGCAGTTTGTACTTACCGCTAGGACGCATTGCTACGACGTATGAACACGTGGAAACACAGAGAGCAATAGAACGCAAATTCAAAAATATTTTTCTCTCTTAAATCAAAGAGTAATTTGCTAAAACTTTCTCAGTGAGTAGCCGATGAAGACTGCTTGTCAATCTGCTATTGGGCATATTTTTACTAGGACCACCTCAATGTTGAATTTACGACGAAACATGTGCAATAATGACGTAAAGGTAGCGCAAAAAAACGGGGACAAGAAAGTGAACAACACAAGCGCTACCTTTACGTCAGTATGAATCACCACCGACTAGCTCGCCTTTCCATTTTGCTGCAATAATGAACAGTTTTGCAACTTTGTCGCCACCTGTACACTTCACTTCGCACTATATACGTCTCGAATTATTTTTCGTCTACAGTAAAACTTTCTGGCAATACGCTAATACCAACTATCACATTTCTCTGAATGTTATCTTTCTATAAAAAAATCCCCAACATGGACCACATTGTCCGTATTCAAGGCTCCATAAAAAACCCACGAAAGCGTTAATGTTTGTAAAACTTATTTTAGGCTAATTCAGAAAGAACCAATTTTTCGACAACGCGTTTTACGAGCCATGGTTTCGAGCTTTTCGAAAAAATTCACGTGCCGCTTGCGGCACTGAAAAAGTTTTGTCCCAAAAAATACTTTGCGGGAAGACTTTTCGCTTTAGGTAGCTAGTCCTTTCAAGCAAATCACAAATGGTCGAGCACCAAGGTTGGGACAGTGGCGTGGAATGATCCTTATACAAGTACCTCACGGGTTCCACGTGGGAACATTGAGAGAGGGAGGGTACATTTTGTTTTGTTTTACAAAGAGCGATCAAGGCAAATGCAAAGTGAAAAATAATAAGTAAATACCATGCTTGTAGATACGCAAAGCGTTAGTTTCACAAATTGAAACAACCGAACGAAACGTCAGACAATAACATTACACAATTCGAGTGGTAATACATAAGCAATGTATAATACAACTGATGAAATATTTTTCAATGAAAGCCAGAAGGTAAATGGCGATAGAGCGTTACGCAATGTTAAGGACGAGCTATGCGGATTAGGAATCAGAAACTAGCCGCAGTGCGTAGATAAGATACACGCTTCTAGGGCTCATGAGCTAGTTTTTCAAGCAGCCTCCTAAAGATCGCGATCTTTTGGAGGTTAGCTATATTTTCAGGAAGGTTGTTCCACAGTACAATGGCGCGTAGTAGGTGCAAATAAATTAAAGGCGTTAGTGTATAGACGCACAAAACTGAGTTTATGCTGCAACCGACGGGAACATCGATAGGGTTTGAGAAGTGGCAAAGAAGGTCAGCAAAGAAAGTTTTGCTCACCTTCGTGAGAGGGGGCCCACGCCGGGGAAACTAAAGGCGGCGACTTCTGGAGGTCTCAGGCCGACCACAAGACGATAAAAACCCCCCAATAGTGCCGCTACAGAATTACCTAAGGCCGACGAACCTTAACAGCGCCGACCTCAATGTATTTGTTGATGGACAGCGAGTGACGGTCTTAGTCGATACAGGCGTCGACTTATCCATGATAAGTCAAGACCTCACCGCTTGTTTAGGAAAATGAAAACGCCATGAACAGGATCACATATAGGAACTTAGGGCGGTCAATTACTGCTGTCTACTTATAGAGGTACAGCCAGACTCACCATATGAGATTCTTCTTTCATCGCGACTTTAATTGTTCTCCGAGCGTGCCGCAAAAATTTAATTATAGGAATGGACTTCCTCGAGGAACATGGTGCCTCCGGGACCACGCAATTTCGCTTTGTAAGAGTCCTGCTCCGACTGACTGTTTATCGCGGGAACGCATCTCCAAACGACATAGTAGTACCGCCTCGATCGTGCACCCTTCTTTTAGTTGCATAGCTAGAATTTAAAAGAGCCGCAGACCGAATAACCTCGCTGCAGTTTGCTCATGGCATTTCAGTCGCGCGAGGAATTTTCAGTGTTTGAAAGACAGGTTTTTCCTGGAAAACGAAAGAGTTTTCTTATGGTTCGGTAGCAAGCTGAGAATAAATTATATATTTAAATGTTTCCATGCTTTACGGTCATCTTACAACACGCATCTAGCTTTCAAAGATTCAGACAACGCGCTTTAATATTTTTGCAGTTGCTTAGAGCAGCTCCCAGCGCATGAGCTAGAGAGAACTGAGAGCGGCAGACATCTGCTTCACCTGGCTTCTACGCGCAATATAAGCGAGCTTGTCCATCGGCATTCGAGATATGAAATTAGTTGTGCCCCTCACCAATGTGAGACCGATGTACGTGGTGAAGCCTGGTGGTGCAAATACGGCATCTGACGTTGGAGATGCCGCTGTTCCAGGTGTCTGTATAAGTATGGAAAACCCAACTTCACTTACTGAAGGCAAATATTCTTGCTCGCGATGATCCAAGATCAGCTCCAGACCTGCCCAGACACAACAAAGTATGGTGGTTACTTCAGCTCACTCCAAGATTTTTGCAAACTACGAAGCACTCCAAACTTGGAACACACATAAAGGCCGTAAAACTGCATCTAAAAAGCCGAAAAGATTAACCGTTCATGTCAAGAACCTGCACTTGTAAATACTAAAGTTATAGGAAAGGGGAGAAACACCGCGCTTCTTGATGTGTGTCCCCATTAGGGGGGGACACACATCTTGCAATGGCGGCCATTTTGTTTTTATAATATGCTGTATATTTAATCATATAAAATAAAATTATGAATAATAATAATACTAATAATAATAATAATAATAAAACGAGCATGAGCGTCGCAACGGGTCAGAAAAAATAGCGCTGAGCATACAATAGTATATACGCGACATCGCATGGCGATGTTAGTTTCTAATAGCGACTCGTAGACAGGCGCTAGCATTTTTCCAGCTTCGTCATTCGCGTTAAAGTATGCAATAAAAATGGTAGCACTTTTCGTGCTAAAGCATAAAAATATTCCCCATCGTGTGTATCGGCTAGAAGTACCTCGTTTCTGTTCTTGAAAGTGCTTCAGATTTCAGAGTTGGTTTACGGAAAGTGCGTTGGCTTTTACTGTTAAGAAATTGAAATCTGACATTTGGAAGAAAAATCTCAAGGGGGGGACACTTGCAAGGGGTGTCACCCCCGGCCTGAACACAGGGGGAGGGGGGGGAGGTCAGGACCCCCCCTGACCCCTCCATGATTTACGCCACTGCTCCTGATGGACTTTACCAGTTTAAAGTGCTGCCTTTTGGCTTATGTAATGCTCCCGCGACTTTCGAACGCATGATGGACTGTCTCCTTCAAGGCATGAAGTGGTCCATCTGCCTTTGCCATCTTGACGATGTTATTGTTTTTTCCCCTACTTTCGAAAACCACCTTACTCGCCTGTCCACAGTGCTTGATGTTTTCCGACGCGCCAACCTTCAATTTAAAGGGGCTCTCTAACGCTTCAAAACATCGGTGCTGACCGCATCAACACGTAGTGGCGCTCGCCAGAACTATTGCGGGCGGAAATGACGATGGATGGCGCAGGTCTGTGATTGGATAAATGTAATGTTAGATGTAACTGCGGCGTTGCATCAAAATAAGGAATATTATTGCATTTCTTTTTTCTTTAGCGTACTTTTTTCACTGAACGTGGAATAGACTAAAGCTCTCCGAACTTTTCAACTTGAAAACTGCAGCGCCGCGAAAGAATGCGCAGAACGCCACGGTACTGGAGGAAACGCGCCGGGAACGCTCCAGGCGCCGTTGTTTGAAGAAACTGAATGTAAGAGCGTTGACAGAGACGCTGTCGCAACAAGATAGATCACTAAACTACAAAAAAGTTATAGAGGCGCTCGCGAGCTGCCTTGTTTCGCACGTGCGGTTCACTCTTCAAGCACCACATTTTTTGTTACCTTCGCAACGGCGTCTCAATACGTTGGAATTAACGGGCAATATGGCATGCAAGCTTCCGGTACGTAAGAGCTTTCAGTTCATTTCATTGACCAGTCATTCCACGTCACAGGGCGAGGGAAACATAGTCAGGTGACCCCACCAAAAATCGAGTTGAGGGCAGGCGTCCATTTTATTGTATTTTGAATTTTCTAGGCTGAATAACTTCGGAATGCGTGCCCCTATCACTGCCGTTTTTGCTGCACTAATTTCTTCAGCCTTCAGTCTACACAACCCGCTAGTAAAATGTGTAAAACAATGAGGTCTTGAAAAGTGTTGGAGGGCCCCTTTAACTCGTCGAAGTGTCGCTTTGGGCAACGCCAAATCTGCGTACTCGGCCATCTTGTTGACGCTGCGGGCGTACAGCCGGACCCTGGGAAAGTCCGAGCAGTACGAGACTTCCGCACACCCCGCTCGGCCAAGGACGTCCGAAGTTTCCTAGGACTGTGCTCCTACTTCCGTCGTTTTGTCGAGAACTTCGCCGAAGTAGCCCGTCCTCTGACCTGCCTCCTCAAAAAGGACGTCGCATTCACCTGGGGCCAACAGCAAGCGAATGCCTTCTCGTCGCTCGTTGCCATTCTCGCCAATCCACCAGCTCTGGCACACTTCGACCCCTCTGCCACCACGGAGCTTCGTACCGATGCCAGTGGCCACGGCATAGGAGCAGTGCTTGCGCAACAGCAACAAGGCATGCACTGCGTCGTTGCGTACGCAAGCCGCCTTTTGTCGCCATCGAAACAAAATTATTCGATCACGGAACGCGAGTGTTTAGGTCTAGCCTGGGCGATTGCGAAATTGCGACCATACCTATATGGCAGACACTTCTCCGTTCATTAGGGTGGCTTGTTGGGCAAGTTGGTACATAGTCTTGGTGGGAATACAGGCAGAACCGAAAAGAAAGCAGAAGGAACCAAAACAAGAAAAAGATACAGGGACTGTATCTTTTTCTCTTTATTACGTTCTCTCTATTACGGACTTCACAAACATAGCTGCTGAACAACGCCGCGACTCTTCTTTGTGCTTTATTATAGATGGTCTGCAATCTCCACAGCCTGACCGTTCCTTACAAGTGTTCGTCCTTCACAACGACATCTTGCACCGCTACAACCGCCCGCCCTGAAGGTGCTGAGCTTTTGCTCGTTGTTCCTGCTCATGTCCGCTCGGATGTTTTGGCCCAGCTTCACAATGCACCTACCGCCGGACACCTAGGGGTGTCACGCACGTATGACCGCATTCGTCGATTCTTTTGGCCGTTCTGTGCGACAGTACGTTGCGGCGTGTGACCTCTGTCAGCGGCGCAAGACACCTGCGCTATTGCCTGCTGGCAGCCTTCAGCCCATTGAAATACCAGATAAGCCATTTTTTCGAGTCGGCCTCGATCTTCTAGGACCTTTTCCGGAGTCGCCCACTGGTAATCGGTGGATTGCCGTCGCTACCGACTATGCAACGCGGTATGCCGTTACACGAGCACTCCCCACCAGCTGCGCTACTGATGTAGCCGATTTCATTCTTATTGACATAATTCTGCGCCATGGTGCTCCTCGTCAGTTGATCACAGACCGCGGCCGCTGTTTCCTATGTAAAGTAGTCGACGACTTACTGATCCTGCTCGACCCACCACAAGTTGACTACAGCGTACCACCCATAAACCAACGGCCTCACCGAACGCCTGAACCATACCCTGACAGATATGCTTGCAAGGTACGTCTCTGAGGACCACCAAGATTGGGACATCCACTTACCTTTTGTAACGTTCGCACACAACTCTTCACGTCACTACACAGCTGGATTTTCACCTTTCTACCTACTGTTTGGCTATGACCCGCCTTTACCCATGGACACCATGCTCCATTCTGACGCCGACTCATCGACTGCCTATGCTCGTGATGCACTGGCCCGTGCTGACATCGCCCGAAAGTCGCCCGGGATCGCTTATTTGCTTCGCAGGTTAACCAAAAGTGTGTTCACTATCACCGACAGCGCGACGTGCAGTACCCTCCGGGTTCACTGGTATTGATGTGGTTACCATCACGACGTGTTGGTCTCTGCGAAAAAAGTGATGTCACGTTATGTTGGCCCTTACCGCTTCATACGAAAGGTCACTAGCGTCAACTATGAGATTGCTCCACTCCATCCCAGGTCAGCAACAGCTCCAGTCACGAGTGATATAGTGCATGTGTCGAGACTAAAACGGTACGACTCTCGCTCCGAGGACTGATCGCACCGGGACGGTGCTTCTGGCGCCGGCGGGTAATGTCACGGGCTCAGAAGATGGTTTAGAATGACGACGACGAAGTGCTGAGCGGAATGCGCTTGGCCTGCAGCAGCGTTGTACGCTTTTGCTCGCAAATATATTCAGCGTTTATAGTTTCTTCCCCGTAACGATACGCACCGACACAGAGTGGAATGATTGATGAAATTTTTCGCCTTGTTTGTTGCTGTTCTACTGAAACCGCCGTACGGAATCTTTCTCTGCGGCCTGTGGGTATATATGAATTAATAAATAAATAAGTTACAAAAATATATATTTAATATAAGAATAACTGAGTAAGGTAATACAGGAGCCATTCGCTACAAGTAGAATTACTTCACGTATATACTGGAGAAAGAGGCCATGCACACTGAATTGCTTACGCTTTTTGGACACCTCTTCACTCGTGTCCAAACGATCGTTCAGGAATGGCGCTTGCGCAACCATGCTGGCCTCGTGAAAAGTGAAGCACCCTTTGACGTCACGTTCCCATACTCTGAAAAAAGCAAGCTGTATTAGAATTTCCTTTACAGCATGGCGGTAGGATCGGCGAAGCTCTTCGCACGCTAAGGGTGTTGGCGCACAATAGACAAGTTTTGATGACACAAGCATTTTGTTAAACGGACTCTGCCATGCTTACGCAGTGAACGCGAGATGATTTCTCCATTGAGTCCCGGCTATTAACCGTAGCACATTATGTGTCCACCATGGTGGTGCAGCGGTTTTGGTGCTCTGCTGCTGAACTAAAGGTCACGGGTTCGATACCGGCTGTGGTGGTCGCATTTTCACGGAGGTGAAATGCTAGAGGCCTGTGTGTGGTGTGTGATGTCAGCGTATACGTTAAAGAATACCAGACGGTCGAAGTTTCCGGAACCCTCCACTACAGCGTCTGTCATAATCGTATCGTGGCTTTGGGACGTAAAACCCCCGATACTATTATTATTAATTTTACATTATGCCGAAACAGACAGAACGACGACTTCCGAACGTCAGTGGTGTCTCTTGTGAAATGCGCTGCCCCAAATGCACAGTCGCAAATATATGAGCCGAAAACTTATTCCTGAACACTTTTACAACTGCATCTCGCATAGACAGTAATACAAGGGTGAGTAGTAGAATTTTAGGTGAGTAGTGTATGTGTTACCCCATTTGGCATAAACCAACACGCCCAATCCTCGGCTGCAGTCGAGGATTGGGCGCAAATCGACTGCAGTAAATGATGCTCAAATCAACCAATGGCTGCAAACTTCGGGTATATGGCATTTGTCGAGAGAAGAGCGAGTGATTGGTAGCCCATTTTGAGAATTGATTGCAAATTCCAGGTCGCATGCAGCGCGATGGTGTTTCAAATCAAATCAAATTTTATTCATTCACAATACAGTGTACAAGGATGTACAGAAGGAGGTCCCGTAGTGTAAACTGCAATGGGACCTCCGACGCAATATAAACAAAATATTTGATTGGCAACGACAGTAGCAAAGAGTGTAAGATTACAATATTATAAATAGTGAAATACAGATGCAAGCAAATGACGATATTACTTACTCTGTGTCATCGGTAATGCAAATTAAGTGCGAATAAGATAAAAAAACAGTTTGAAGAGAGAATGACAGGTCGAGGAAAAAACCAGTTACACCGAAGAATGAATGTCACATAACTTTTTCAACTGATGGCGAAGTTCATAGGTTTTTTGGATTTTTATTAGAAATGGTATTGTATTCTATATTAATATGGATGCAAACTAAACTGTCTGTTTTCAATAATTAGTTCGTACTTTGGGCAAAATGAAGTTGTTGTGTTGCGCGAAACGAGTTGGGGTTAGTATTAAGTAAAGATGACGAAGGAATTAACGCCCATGATATTTTTCATTAATTAGTTTGAAAGAAAAGTGGCAAGATTGTATTTCACAAGAGCAGCAACTTCGAGAATGTGATTTTCCTGTAGCAACTGTTTAGCATTGTAGGTGGGTGGACTTGATGTGATAATGGAATTGCCTGGTTCTGAATAATTTGTAGCGGTTTTACGTGAGTAGTGTATGTGTTACCCTAGGGCGTTATGCAGTAATTACCATACAAAGCTGTTGACGTTTGGCTCTCATGTTCACAGAGCCTCGACTATCGATGAGCAGCGTTTTCTTTCCATGCTGAAAAACTTTCCCAGGGTCTCTACGAAGAAGGTGTGACGTTTCTGAATTTTTTTCGTGCTCCACACACAAGGCACCACATTGATAGCCATGGCTTCGAAACTCGAACGCCACAACGGATAATCGGTTGGTAGTTGAGACCAGGCTTCTCGGAAACAACATAATAATTTGCGGAGGTTCACGGGCCGAAACTCCAGAAGTTTCAACCACCGTATGTTCTACAATGCGCACTGTGACGTGCACATCATCCTCTATCATTTGGCATCAACCGAAATGCAACTCGATGGCCGGGATTGTATCCCTGTCTTTTGGATCACCAGTCGTGCACCGCAACCACAGTCGCACAATGGTGGCAGTGCTCAGGCAGGCACTGCCTAACAGATGTCCACTGGCGCAGTTTGTTGGAAGGTGATCCCCGACCAACTCCCCAATTTTCGACGCTTGTTACGTGCCGACCCTATCATGGGTTCCTTTTTTGAGCAAGACATTCATGCGGGAAAATACAATCACCCTCCTAGAATGTATTATTCGTCCAATGATGCTCTCGCGCCTGATATGATTTCTACATACCGTCACGTACAAGCTAAGCTATCCCACTTACTCAGAACTTTCTGTCTTCTTTCGTCGCCAGGAGCACGATGTAAGCTACACAAGCGCAATCGTCAGGGGAGTGACTAGGTACACTCCCAGGTGAAATTATATCGGTCGCGAAACTTGGAATGAAAAGTGGTCGAAAACCGATTGACGCAGACATCACCACACGCCATACGATTCAAGCGCGACTAGGCGAAGAGGGGACGAATAACAAAAGCCCATAACTTAATAGAATTTTTTCGAATACTTTTCATTTTATGTATGCCAAAGTAAACTGGAAATTATCTTTACGTGTTTATCTGACCCTTGGATAAATAGTTGATTGCCTCATTCTTAGGTCGAGCGTCATAAATGGCGGGCGTATACAGGCAGTCTGCTAGGTGGGCTTGTGTTTAGTTCAGCGCGTTGTACGGGGTCATTCCAAGTGAAACGTCCCAGCCCAAAATTCGACCTGCGGTGATTCTACTGAAAAAAATTCAGCTGAAAGCTAACTGTATGAAAGTGATCATACTAAAGTGTTTTTCTTCAAAAAATTTGGTGGTCACGTGACCGCCCTTCGAATGTTCCGGCGACGGGGACAATTAGATGGGAATAAATTATGCGTATTTAACCTTGACACTGGGTACAAAGGCACATTGTGTTTTCAAGCATTCTATTGTCATTGTGCTTTCACGTGACGTCACAAGTAAAACCATATATTAATTTTCCTGCTTAAATAGGCTTAGCAAAAAAACAGGAAAACACGCAAATTCAGGCATTTTTCGTAAAAATGGTGGCATCGTTTAAGCCGCTAAAATTTTATGTCTTTTAACACTCAACATAGTATCTGCGAAAATATTTTCAACCTATGTAAGCAAACGTTTATTGAGAAACATGCTTGCAAAGTTGACAGGAATTGACTTTTTCGGGATATTCACTCGTAAATTAAACATCAGGGCCATCGTGATAAAAATATGTCAGAGGGTTCATTACATGCTCCAACGTCTCCTTTTGTGATGTGGAAGTTTTTGTTGTTCTAAATTGTGCTTAAAGAGAAAAAATAATTTTTGATGTCCACAACCAATTTCGCTGGTAGGCCCTGGCAAATCGAAGCGTTTTTCTCAATCTTAGGTAAGGTATTTTTGCGACCGATTATTGGTTATTTCTGTAGTTTATATTGTTTTGGACCTTGTTGGAATCTTTTCATTGGTTTTGAGCATTAGCCTTGTTTTAGGCCTTTATTGGCTGCTACGTCACCGTGCGACGTGAGACAGTGGATGGACGACAATCCGGCTTCCTAAATGGCTACACAATGAAAACAAAAAGAACTTGAAAATTTACAACCACGAGGTGGGCCAGAATCTATCAGAAGAGTGGAACTTCTTTGCCACTTTACGTGGAAAAAGCGCCTGAGACTGTGGCGGCGGCCCACTTAAACGTCTGGCAGCAACAGCAAGTCTGCAGAGGCCATATGGTGGTCAGATTCAGACACCACAGGATTTCCCACAGGACACCACAGGAGTACCGATGTCTCTTCAGTGTAGAACGTGTGCTTACTCTCGGTGATTTTACGGGCTTGCATGAGGACTGCGTCAGTTTTTCAAGCAAACTGTGGCAGCGTGACTTCGCATCAGTGTATAGTACATATCGGAACCAGCTAACTTTCGTCCCTTCATAACACTTCTTCGCACCTAGGGGAAGTCAGGCAGACGAGCATAACACGGACGACGTAGGCGCTTGGTCGTGGTATTTATTTATTCGCCGAATCTGCTTCATTTCATGCCACACGGATGCGTGAATCACATGGTTCTTTGCTCTCGGGTGTTTCACGCTATATAGTAATAGAAGAGCGTTTCATGGTTTACCAGCACTTACAAAAGGAAGCTGTGGCTTCCAAAACGTTATTTCTTTGTGTTCATGTCTTCTGCGTTTCGATGTGTCGTCCTCTGATCGGATTTTCGACACCTTAATCGTTAACGTCGAACAAGGCTGCCTTGTCATTAACACCCGCTCCCTCCCCTGAATTTGAAAAGTATTGAAGAACGGTGTAACCCCCCATATTAAATGTTGATAGAGTAGACGGTTTGACGTAGTTCAGTTGTCGGGTCCCTTCGACAGCGTCCGCATGGCGAATCTCTGAGCGAGATGGGTTCTCTTTTCTTAAACAGTGGACTGTGGCGTACACATTTGCATAACACCACTTACATTCTTTTTGGTCGAGATAAAAAAATTCTGTGGTGTCTGGATCTGACCACCATATGGCCTCTGCAGACTTGCTGTTACTGCCAGACATGTTTAAAGGCCAACTCCGGCGATTTTTCGAGGTCAATGGATCTCAATTACATTCGCTGGGTACGTTCCTTTGCACATTTCTGTCATTTATGCCAAATTTCAAGCTTGAGAGATGCGCTGATTGTTTGCAAATGAATTTTAAAGATTGTCTGCAAACGCCCATTCGGCTTCCCACAATTATTGGCAACATTGCGTGTGTGAGGTGTTGGTTTGCCGGTCGACGGAAGTGACGCAGCCGATGGGTTCGCTAACTTTGGCCGCTACAGCGTATATTGTGCTGGCCACAAGGCGACGGTGTTTGGCCGGCGCTTCGCTGGTTTGGCGCGCGATTTTCTGTTCTCTGTGGAGGAGCATGTGATATTCCGCGCCGGCGGGACCAGCATGCTTTGCACGACTTCGGGTTCGTAACAAACTACTACGTCATACGTAGACAGTACACTCGGTTGGGTTTCGGTTTCGGTATTGCGCCTTTTTGCTTATTAAAAATTATTTTCGAATTTGCTGAGCATTTCAGCTATCGGGCGCGTGACAAGAGTGTCTCAGGAACATAAAAGCACCATTACCCTGACACGGTCAAAAAATCGCCGGAGTTGGCATTTAAGTGTGCCGCCGACACAGTCGCATGCGCTTTTGTTATGTGAAGTGGCGAAGAAGTCCCGCTCTGCTGATAGATTGTGGTTCTCCTCGTGGAAGTAAATGTTCAAGAAGTTATTTTTGTTTTAATTGTGGAGCCATTTAGGAACCCGCCTTGCCGTCCATTCACTGTCTCACGTCGCACGGTGCAGTCAATAAAGGCCTTAAACAAAGCTAGCAATGCTCAAAGCCAATGAAAATAATCTAACAAGGTCCAAAACAATATAAACTACAGAAATAACCAATAATCGATCTCAATAACTGACATGAAATCGAGGAAAACTTCCATTTCGAGCGCCTACCAGCGAAATTGGTTGTGGACATCAGAAATTATTTTCTCTCTTTAAACAAAATTTACAACAAAAATTTCCACATGACAAAAAGTGAAGACGTTGGAGCATATAATGAACCCTCTCAAATATATTTATCGCGATGGCCTTGATGCTTAACTTACGAGTGAATATCCCAAAAAAGTCATTTTTTTAACTTTGCAAGCATGTTTCTCAATAACCGTTTGCTTACATAGGTTGAAAATATTTTTCGCAGATACTATGTCGAGTGGTAAAACACCTGAAAAATTTTCGCGGCTTAAACCATGCCGCCATTTTTACAAAAAATGTCTTAATTTGCGTGTTTTTTTTTCTTCTTTGCTAAGCCTATTTAAGCAAAAAAATGAATACATGGTTTTACTTGTGACGTCACGTGAAGGAACATGACAGGAGAATGACTTAAAACACAATTAGTCCTTCTATCCAGTTTTAAGGTAAAGTACGAATAATTTATTCCCAACTAAGTTTTATTTTTCGCCGGAACATTCAAAGGGTAATCACGTGACCACAGCATTTTGTTGGACGAAAATACTAAAGTCACTCTCACAGTAATCTTCCACTTAATTTTTTTTTCAATAGAATTACCGGAGGTGAAACTTTGGGCTGGGACGCTTCACTTGGAATGACCCCATGGTCAAAATGGCACCGCTCACTTTTGCGTGGTGGTCTCATCCGTGTTTTCCGAATGTTATTAAGTGCGGAGCACACTAGGGGGCCAGGCTGTCGTATGCTGTCGTGGCCGCTTGGCGTAACGAAGGCAAAACCACATATAACATAGCCAGCTGTAGCATACTGAGCGCGCGCTCGCGCCAAAGAAGTATCCTTCCTCGGGTTCTTCGAGTGCCTTGATGATGATTTTAACGCAAGTTTTCTTCCTCTTGTTCTTTGAGCACCTTAATTATAATATAAAGTCTGGACAGTACCACCATGGATAGGGAAACACGACAACACAAGCCAAGTATAAAGATTGAAAGATGAAGCAAGCGAGAAATAGTAAGAGACAGAAAGGAAAAAAATAGGAAGAAAATAGAAATAAATAGAAATAATAGCAATAAATAGGAAAAAACACAGAAAGAACTAGAAAAGAGAACGAGAAAGAGAGGAGGAAAGAAAGAGAAAACCTCAGAGAAACAAAGAAGGCTGCCCAGCTCCACACTTACTTCAGACTTGGCACTACTGATCTTCAGCATTACTATCAGCCTTGCTGGGATTCACGATTTTACTCACGTCTACTCACACGTATTCCAAAGCAATTTCGCTTATACATCATTTCAATATTTACCTGATCAGTGGCGCGAATCACATAGGGGGGGTGCCTTGATCACCCCCTGCTCGCAAACTCTTCCAGGGAAGTTCTTGGTAAATATATCTTATGTTGTCAACTGTTTCAATAAAAATGACCTTACTGGTTTGCGAGCACTCATAACTCGTATCGAGGTACTATATCAAAAGGCGCCAAGAAGAGCACCGATTACGTGAGATATTGGTGTTAATGTGCATTGACACCATGGTCGAAAAAGCTAATTTTAGGCTATCGGAGTCACGAGTCGACTCACTCGGACTCACTCAGACTCAGATCGAGCCATGAGTCTGAGTCTGAGTGAGTCCGGGTGAGTAATGTTAGGTGAGTTCGAGTCCGAGTGAGTCCCGTTGAAGAAAGTTTTCGTGAGTATGAGTCCGAGTGAGCCCTGATCGCAAAACACATTTCATGAGTGAGTCTGAGTGAGCTCCACAAGTTTTGCCCACCTATGCTTGGCACCACTAAGCCGTAGTTGCCTTTTTTTTTTATTTGCTTATGTGTTTTTACTCGTGTGACACTTAAGAGAAGCTGGACTAGCTCACACCTTGTCATTTTGAAACCAGTTAGCGCACGAAGACGGAGACAAGGAGACGACTCACAGATCGCGTTGTGTGTCATCTTCTTGTCTCCGCCTTCGTGCGCTTACCGGTTTCAAAATATCACTGCACCAACTAGCTAGGACCCAGCCTCTATCACGGAATGTGTAGACAAACGCTCCTGCGACTGCAGACTGCTTGCGCTTGCGCACGGCCGATGAGCCCTCGTCTATCGTGAAGTTGAATGCGGCACGCTAAGAGAAGAAACGCTGTACTGTAAGGTTGCCAGAGCTTTACTGTCAAGGCTGCCGTCTCGCTCCAGTGGTTTTGCTCGAGTCGGCAACGTGAGTTTTCGAACTATTGTACTATTGTGCCCGTGAGCTGTCGTATCATATCTTCATCTGCATAATATTTTGGTGTGCATTGCAAACACGCTATTGGGCTAAGAGAACAAGCGTGCCTCCCCAATCTTTCTTGTTGATCTTCCTTTTCTCTCGCACACACAATTGGCGAGGCATAAAGACGCAATAAAATAGCGTTGCTATCAAAATCATGTAAAAGGTCATAAATGCAAAAAAAAAGTTCAATTTCGCGCCATCTAGCGCAAATGCGTGACATCGCTACCGCTTCCGGTTGTGACGCCATATTTTGTTTTTTTTTATTTTTTTTGCTTGCTGTTTGTTGTCCCCGCGATACGTAGATGACGGCGGTGGCAACGAGCCAGCAGCTACTTGGTAAATGGGCTTCTACGGAAGTTTCACTACCAGTTTATAGACAGTGGCGTACCAACTCTTTCGCGAGTGGGGGGCAAACCTACCTCACTTGCCGTCCGTGATATATATATATATATATATATATATATATATATATATATATATATATATATATATATTTCTTTTCCTCGATATATATTACGAGAGAGAGAGAAAGAGAACTTCATCGACATTCACACTTTTATGTGATTTTTCATACATAGAGCATTCGTTAAATAGTGTTTAATAATATAATAAAGAAGGGACAATCTGTTTTAAGCAGCATGCACTGGGACAACAACACATATATGCGTTTTATGCATGTAATAGTAGAACACACGACACTTTTTATGCTTTACCTCACAACTTTCCCCATGAATACAATTGTGTCGATGGCGGCCTCCTCAGTAGTATATATTTATATCATTTTTGTTAATGACTAAAAGCAGCTCACCAAGAATTGAGTTCTCAAATGCGAAGCAATCCTTAGGGAACGAAAGGTACTTTGAGCGTTTCTATCAACTTATTCTACCTATCTGGCCCCCCTAACTCTGGGTGCTCTCGTAGTTGCCTCATTACCTTAGTATAGACCGAAATCGGCATAGGAGGGCACGAGGGTATGACGAACATAGTCTGGTCACGACATAAATAACGTGAACATCATGTCGTGTACGTCATGAAACTCTTTCCTTCAGTCATGTGTGTCACATGCCCGTATACCACGGGCTGCGGTATGGAGGTATAAGCCTTAAAGTTTGTATCTGCCCAGGAACGGCGACAACAGACATCGATCATATAAACGCGAGAACCTTAAAAAAATTCGGCATCGTCCGCGTTGATCCGAAGAATGCAAAGAATAAAAGTCAGGATCCCAGCTGGAATCGAACCCAAGCATTTCGTGTGGCTCTCATGTATTCTACCACCGAACCACGCAAGGTCTTGAATCTGCTTTGGAAAAGGTACTATGCAGACATCAAGTCGGTGTAACGTCCATTGTGGTTACAGTGTTAGCTATCTAAATTTATAAAAGGTGATAAACATTGCATATGTGCTCCTACTATACAGGCGCCATGTCTGCTTAACATCAACTGTGGCTTCAGTGTCAGCACCGCTTTTATAACCGTCTCATAAACATTATATATGCAGTCATATGACTCAGCAAGCTATAATCAAGCGTTGCTCGGCAACGGAGGAATGCGCTAACGAAGGGTATTCACATTATCGCACCATAGCGTGCACTTCATTTTCATAAAAGTTACGTCCTTAGCCTAACGTGAGTGCTGACGTTGCGTCAGGGCATAAATTTCGCTCTAAACTCCAGTGTAGTCGACGTGCCTAGTGAGCGCACGAGTTGCACACTACTACTTCATTTACAAAAACACGTTGATGTAGCCCGCAACTTCTGTCTGAAAAAAATAAGAAATGCGGCATGGACAAGTACTCGCTGACTGCTTCGCATGGAACCGATTCCTACAGTTCATGGGACCTGCCGAATTTTAACACGAAATTGTTGTATACTGGGGTCGACGACGTATTTCCGTCACGAAAACGACGTCGAAAAAATGTACGCAATCACATGTCGAAAAAGCGTTCTGTCAATGGGCATCGAACCGATGACCTCTCGGTTCACCGCCACAAGTGCCGAGCACGCTATCCACTGTGCAACGGCCACAGATTTTAACTGCCGTACAAACGCGCCTTTTATATCTCCCACTTTCCTCTTACAATGTTCTTGGTCAGCGGGGTAGTGTCGCCCTCTTGGAGAAAGTAAAGTAATTCATCATTACTGTGGCCTCCGCGATTAGCACCTGCAACGCGCACTGCTGCGCGCCTGTCCCATTTGGCGCGTTTACAATACAAGTGCAATTTTGTCAACGCCTTAACACACCGCGAGGTGGCGACCTTAGCCCAAGCGTCGGTCTCGCTCACAGCGTCTATCCAAACCAAGAATAGCTCTGCGACGCGCGCCTGCCTAAACTGGACGTAATAACGCGTTCGTCGCTACGCTCGCCCCGAGAAACATCGCGGTCGGGCTACAGGAGCGACACGACGCGCTTAGCGTTTCCCTCTAAATACCACGAAGTTCAATCGCACTTTAACATGCCGCGGGATAGCGACCTTAGCCCAATTTCAGTCCAATATGCGACGCTAATCTTCCTGTCACGCCTCTTTCTCTGATTATGCTCTGGCCGTTAACATCTACAGATACCACAATGGTTTGTCTAATAAATTGATCATGGACGTTAGTCGTCGGGATGGAGATGTACCACCAAGCGTCAACAAGGGTGCATCCACATTGAACGGTGCTATAGCTGCCAAACACCAGAACACAAATTGGGCAAACCCTCCTCTATCAATTTACAGTAAACATTCAATTACCTCTGTTAAGGCGCGTTTTACGTTCGTGCTATGCCGATTCCTATGACGGAGGGATCACCATGTTTTTTCAAGGAATGATTGCTCTTATACTTTTTCACAATAAGTATTACACTTTCTTGCATATATATTCAGGCTAGTGTTATAATTTGCCTTCTTTACTAATAGTCCAGACAGTGTTTCTGGTGCGTGCTTATTAACATTATTACTATTATTATATTACTCTTATTGTCAACTTGTCAACGCTTTTCTTAGAAAAATGTATAATTTGTGGTGTTAGGGGCGTAGTACATTGTAATCTACTTTG
This sequence comes from Rhipicephalus appendiculatus, assembly GCA_030522465.1. Lineage (NCBI taxonomy): Eukaryota > Metazoa > Arthropoda > Arachnida > Ixodida > Ixodidae > Rhipicephalus > Rhipicephalus appendiculatus. Next base: position 58,743 of record JALIZH010030553.1, on the reverse strand, counting down.
TAGTACAACTGACATTGTAGTACAACTGAAATTTTTCTTTGCTAGAAAAAAAGGTGGGTGATTATGACGTTAAACTAGCCCTCTTTGCTTCCTTCCGAAATGGTCGTTGGCTGTGTATGATTGGGCGAAATATTCTGGGTCATGCACACAGCACCAGCTTTTTTACGCGAGGCAACAAATGACGCGAAAATGATCCATCGCGTAATGACCACTTATGCACGACCACGTCAAAAACAGGAGAATGAACTATTTTCAATGCGGCATATTGTTGGCCATTGGTTCTTCAGAATTACAAATTTTCTGTGTGCCGTAAAATCGCCTGCTTGTTACATGATGTCAGGAATCTGTGATATGTCGTGGTGTTTATTACAACTTATGCACATGAAACAGCGCATTCATGTGATGAACAATACCCCAAACATTTTGGAATAGCCGGAGAGCGTCTCCTTCTAAACATAATTCAAGTAGGCTAGCCGCCGATCACATTAGCAGCGGATACTTATAGCAGCTGGCGAGATGGATTTATATGAATATAATGAACACTTTCACTTCCATCATAACGACGTTTAGGTGTTTGTGCGCGTATACAAATCTGTGAGCTCATCCTTGCTGAGAGAGAGCAGTAGGCAGCGCTGCGCATGTGTTCTTTGCCGTCCGAGTTGTATTTTGAGCTGTAAAAATCGATTCAAGTTGAACGAAAACCAACTAGCCCGACTCCTAATTAAGCCTCCTGAGCAAAAAACCACGGACCTTCAATATCTTCCTGGTCCGGTGGATCAAGTTGCGGGACAAGCTTAAAAGCTAAGCTTCCCACTGTGCTCGAGTCCACTGCTTTATTCGTCGCCACTTTGCAAGCTGCCGCCATCGCTCTAAGCTACAATCAAGGCTGCTCAGGTTGATCGGAAACTAAAGCGGAAACCTTTTTTGGCGCTTGCAGTACGGCAAAACAAAAACATTAAAAAAGATGCGTCACACATCGGCTTACAGCAGCTTCGACAGAGCAGCGGTGATGCTATTCCATTTCGATGAAAGAACATCATTTTCCTGAAGCACCAAGTGCTTTGACCGGTCCATAAAAAGTTTGCTCGTTCCAATCCGTAATTGCATCGTCAATGATTTAAATTTCATGCAAAGCCTAGCAGAATAAAAGCATAAACGAGTGATCTAATGTTATAGGGCCCCTGCTCTGCACTAGCCTGCTCTGCAATGCTACAGCACAAGGCGCGAAAGCGTCGCATAGGCGGCCCGCACCGCAAAGAGCCTACAAGGAAAATCGTCACAACAGAAATGTTGGAAAAATTTCATTATATTGTAACATTCCCTCTTAACATTACCGTTCCCTCGTAACAATATAATTGAGTGATTACTGTGCTGAAGGAAAACTTCGCCTTAGTTGCTGGTGTCCCACCGTGCAGCCAACAGTGACCATGGTCGAAAGTGGGGGGGGCTCAGCCCCCCTAACTTTTTCAGTGGGGGGCTCGAGCCCCCCTTGCCCCCCGGCTGATACGCCTATGTTTATAGATGACTTGGTGCACGCCACATATTAAACGATCTTTCGCCTCGGCCTGCGCCACCAACTAGGCGGTACGCTACGTTAGGGAAAACGGAAGCGAGAGGCCAGCCAGTAATTGACAGTCCGTCCGCTGGCACTGAAGACAGCTCAGGTGAATACCCATGCTTTCACGAGACAGCCAAGAAAATGTTAGCCACCTTATTTCTGCCCCTTACACGCTGCGGCACTAGCTACGGAACTCCGGCAGCGAGGCAGGATGGAGGAGGAGCAGGGTAGGCCCCTCGATCAGCACAAGGATGGTGTCAGCCCGCTCGGCTAAATCCTATCCCCCCCTTTTTAAGTGCGGAGTACTTTAGGGGGTCGGGCTGTCGCATGCTGTCGTCGTCGCTTGGCGTAACGCTCCCCGTGCAGCATAGTGAGTGCCCGCTTGCGCCTGGGAGAAGTCTTCTTCCTCTTGTTCTTCGGGCCCCTCGATGATGATCACTTATCATCATCAGCAGAAAACAACTAGTGCGCTCGGCGTTACGCATGCAAAACCGCGTATGCCAATAGAAAAAGGGAAAGCAAGCGCGAAATAGAAATTGAGAAAATGGAAAAAAAATTGGAAGATAATAGAAAGAGCGAAAAAGAGAAAGAAATAGGTAAAGCGAGAGGAAGAGATAAATAGAAATAAAGAGTGAAAAAAAAGACAGGAAGAACCGGAAAAGGAGAAAAAGAAAGAAAGAGAGGAGGAAAGAAAAAAATCCGAAGAGAAAGAATTCAGGCTGCCCAGCTCCGCACTTCCTTCAGGCTTCTTTTATTGCGATAGCAATTATATGGACCCTCACGGCTGGTTTTTGCCATCGCCGTCATGTCCCGTATATGTACATGCATGTATAGGCCTATATACATAAAAGCCATAAATAAAAATACTTCAGGGGAAAAATCTTTGGAAGCGCGCGACCGGGGATTCGAACGTGCGACCATTGGCTCCGCAGCCCACTGCCTTCGACAAACAAATACGCCATATGCGATTTGTTCTCCAGGCTACTAACGGCAGAATAGAAACGCACGCGGCGTTGGTTGAAACGGACGGGACGCCCCAAGCGGCGAAATTAAAATCATGCGAGACGCCGGCCATGCTGCACGTTGGCCGCACTGCTTTTGCGTCGTATCGCTGGCGACCCACGCTAGTTTTCGATTTTTTGGTTGTAGCGCCGTGGCACTCGTGGCCAGTCGACCGGGAAAAAAGAAGTGCGCCCCGTGGCTCGTGGGGGCGCGAGCTCGCGGGAACGTTTTGGCTCTTGTAGGCTTTTGCCACAGCAAGGAAGAAACGATACCGCTGAGCCAGAATCACAGTACATATCTTACAATGTGACCAGAATCGACGCAAGCTTCGTGGACGCCGCCGCGTACGGAGACGGCAAGGCTTTGGTGATTTCCGTCGTGGATTCGCTGGGAAAAGACTCGCAGGTGGCCGTTAGGGCATTCCAGAAAGGCCGGGTACCCCGGAAGGTAGTTAAAATTCTGAAAGGTGCCAAAAACAGTGGCAGCTCCTCACACTCCATCTTTTGGCTGCCTGGCCACGTCGGGGCAATCCAGGGGCTTCCTCTGAACCTCAACGAGTCGGTCCACAGGGCTGCACGTGGCTTTACCGACCGCGCTACCCTCGGATCGGGTGACATTCCCCCGAGATGATGGGACGCTCCTAGCACGCACAATGAGATCACTAAATTCTTTTACTTAGAGAGAAGGATCTTCCCGCCGCCTCATTCCAAGCTAAGCAGGCCGCAGGCGGTCACGCTCAGACTCCTTGCAAACTAACCCCTACCCAAATCCGGTGACCCTCAATAGCATATATCTGGTCACTTACCCGAATAGCTCTTGCGCAGCCTGTGGCGGGGCTGCTACTTTGTCTCATACTCTGGGAGTGCGGGTCGTTGGGCCCGAAGTTCTCCAAGGAATAGTGGGACGCTCTCATGCGAAGTCCCATGTATGAAGACCAAATCCTGGCCGTCCAGCGTGCCCGTGATTGGGCCGGCAGGCTAGATCTGTCGGTCTCGTCGAGGGATTAGCCAGGTGCGCGTTTTATCGCGTTTTGCTGGACTGCCAAGCGCCATCCTTATTTTCTTCTCTTGAGGTCACGCGCTTTCCTATTTTGTTCACCGCCCAAAGGAGGCCGCTACAGGGTCTTGGGACAATGCGAGCTCAAGAGTCCGAGAGTGGCTTGCGTTCTGGGCATGTGCCATGGCAGCTCGCGAATTTCTTGTGTCCCCTGGCTCCTTGAGTCCCGAATTCTAAAACTGTCTAGTGTTTCACTGCAGCTCGGGTGTTCCTATCACATTCATTGCTTCGCCCTTGCGGCGAAACTGTGGCTTTTTTTTTTTTCGCGCCGGACGATTAAACGATTACAGCTTTCGCGCGCTGAAACAAAACTAGGGCACGGTTCTGAAGCTCACCTCAGCTAGCGGGTCGAATTAACCGAATTTTGTCCCGCAAGGGCCGAGACAGAATGACATGGAGCTGAGCTAGTGGGTATTCATCTTGAAGAGACAGGGCGTGCCAACACGTACACAAGAGAGAAGTCAAGGAACCACACACCCCGACTAACGATTGCAAAGGTGCAAAACGGCTGAAAGTAAAGACAGTACTAGAGAAGCGAGTTGGGCTAGTTGGTGCGTATTTACTGCACACATAACTAATAGTGCAAAATCCAAGGACAACGTGAAGCCAACAGACAGGACGAAGTGCACAACTTCAAATGAGCATTTAATCGCAGAAAAAAAACATGAGTTCACAAGTTGAGCGGGAGGCTACGGAACACGCAAAAACGCCCCCCCATAAACGCCACTAATTTTAAGTATTCACATGCCTACGCAACCTACACGTACCACGCCTAGCCAAACGGTTCCATGAGCAGATTTCTTTCAAGGTGTGCGCATTCTTTATTGCTGAGAGCCAGCGACAGAACACTCACACACCGATCACCCGCTTTTCTTATACAAAAAGCCTCAAAAATTTCCCTGTCTAATTGCCCTCGCAACCGCCTGAGCGCAAGGGTGAAGTGTAACTGCGCTGTACACATGCACCTTCGGGAGTGGCCAGCGAGATGGCCAGCAGCCGCGACAGCACCGACAGCTGCACGATGTTCCCTCAAACGGTCGTTTATGCAACGACCCGTCTGACCAATGTAGACCTTTCCACATGGCGGTGGAATCAAGTAAACCACTGCAACGGAGCATTCTACGAAATGCGTGGGATACTTTTTGACGCAGGCTCGAGCACCCTCCCTGGTATTCACCATGCGGCACATCCTGGAGAGTTTTTTCGGCGCAGAAAAAACTACTAAAACGCCGCACTTCAGTGCTGCCTTTTTAAAACGGTGCGACATTTTGTGCATGTACGGCACCGGTACAGGACGCACCTCACTGCGCTGCTCACTGAGACCAGTGTTTGGCTCGTGCATGCTTCACCTCTGAAATGAGGCTTTCTGCTACAGACACTATGGTGCCGTCAGGGAACCCGGCGCTTCGCAGTCTGGTGCATAACACCTGGTTCATAACACTCCAGGCCACCTGGTGCTCACGGAACTTCTGCAGGGTGGCTTGAAGGCTATTCACGGCTATTCCCCTTTCAAATTTCTTCGAATGGGCCGAATTATAGTTGAGGTAAAATCGAAATAAAATAGTAATTATTCTTTGGGGTTTAACGTCCCAAAACCAAGACATGATTATGAGAGACGCCATAATGGGCAGTTCCAGAAATTTCGGCCACCTGGGGTTCTTTAACGTGTACCTAAATCTAAGCACACGGGCCTCAAGTCAGGCGAAATATGCATGATCTCAATAAAATACCGGAAGAGACGTGCTCCTCTGAAAGTAAACGTCGATAAACACGGAATACCAAGATTTATCCAAGCGAAAAACGATGAGGGGGATCGAAACCCTCATTATGTTCTAATTACCTGTTAAAGTTGCAGTCCTTCCCAAAGAAATTGCATCCCAGAATCAGGTCTTCAGTACTGAAATACACCTCTTGGAAGTTTTCGCCACCTCGCAAGTGGAGCTCCGCCATTCTTGTCTGCAGACTATCAACCATACCCTTAAAATGCCAGTCTGTAAACTCCTGTAGTGTAAAGAGAAATGAGGCAACATATATTGGTGCAGGGCGAGGTATCCATGCCGTGGTGTCTTTCGCACTGCTGCTGAAATACATAGCTGCGCAAAGCCGTTTTTTATTTGCTACTTCAGTAGAGTTGCTCCGCAGCAGCTATGTCAAGCTTTTCTGGATTTATTTAGGCTCCGCTAAGCGCCATGAACGACATTCGACGCGTTACGTCGTAGCGCTCCGCCAGGCATGTGCTCCGATCCCCGAAGAACATGAGTGAAGTGCAGGCATCAAAAAAAACATTTCATCCCGTAGAAGAGGGCATTTACAGCCAGGAAGAGAAAAGAGGTCAACGTATCGGCTTCAGTTGAAACCCGAACAGCGGCAAGCATTCGCAAGGGTATATAGTTCGCGCCCTCCAGTCGTCACTATTGACAGACGTGCGCATCCGGTTTGGCAGCCATAGGAGTGCGCACAAGGGGACAGGGGGGTGCGAAATCTACCCCATACTTTGACTAAGTAGGGGGGGGGACGCTGCTATGAAACTGTCCCCCCCCCCCCTTCCGAAGGGGAACCCTGCGCACGCCTGTGTTGGTAGTAGACCTGTGCGCCGGTCCTAAAATCGCCGGCGGCGGCGCGCCGGTGTTTCCACCTCCGGCGGCGGCGCGTCAACGGCGCGGGGTTCATCAGAACGGCGGCGGCGCGGCGTGCAGGGGGGGGGGGGGGGGGTATATTGAAGATTCAAAAGTTGGTAAAATTTTAACGCGATAGCGTTAAAGAGCTCGTTTCGCAGAAATTCCGGCGTCGGCGTCGGCGTCGTTGGTTGTGAGCGAAAAATCATCATGTCCGTGACCGAAAAATTGAGAAAGATGCAAATAAAATAAATAATAAAAATATTCGGGTCCGAGTGAGGATCGAACCCGGGTCGTCTGCGTGGCAAGCAGGTGTTCTACCACACAGCCATGCCTCTGCTTGGAGATGCAGGGAAAATAACTTCCATGCTTCGCAAATGCAAGCGTCCTTTATATTGGCCTCGCAATATAACATGTAATATCCCATGCGTGGTACAAGCGTAAATTGCCATCGGGCGTCAGAATATGTGACTATCATAACGATTCCATAGTTTAAAGCCAGCCACCCATTACAAACGGCACACACCTTACTGCGCGTATTCCCTTTAACACCACGTAGTGGGTGCATAGCAAGTTCGAAAACATTTCCCACATTTGCCGCGCATAATTTCTCCTGGTTTAAACCATACTACCCATTACATACTATGCACTAAGTGATTGAAGTACGCAGTAGGGACGGGATATCGCTATCGCGTTCAACTCTTAAAGGCGAAGCTTAAGGGTCCCCCAATTTTGTCCTCTGAATTTTGAAGTAAAAAAAAAGTTTCTCCGAATGGGCGAAGCTGTGAATGCGATAGCAACATGTCGTCATGTTTTAACGAAATATAGGCTAGCACCTAGTTCTTTTTCATCCCATCTCACGAAATTGCAATACGCTGGTGTATGGGAATACGGTTCGCTCCCGGGAAGGGAGCGGTTTTCGTGCAGTTTTTTCGTATCACTGGTCACAGCACGAAGTGGTGAGATCAAAGCGCGTAGAAGGGTGTATGAGCGTTTGCTTATGGATGCCGAGATAGCGCGCGCGCCAGGGCTCGCGACCGCGCCCTTATAGTCAGTGTTCAGAGTTGCGGCTCGAGCCACGCAGCCCCTCTACACCGGCGTTCCTTCATACTCCTTCGTCCAACGAAATAAGGACAGGGCGCTTCTTTCTGGTTGAAGAGCAATCGATGGCAAGCCTCGCACGCGGAGTGGTGTTATCGCATGCGCCCTCCGTGCGACGAAGATGGGCAGCTTGTTTCATCTATGTTTCAGCCGTGTTCCTCGCTAGCGCTCGCGAGCTTTTACTAGCGGGTACAGCACACGATGCGCGTACAGAAGTTATCAATTTGAACTTTATACGGAACATGACGGCGACAATGAAAACCTGTGCAGTGTCCATATAATTGTTATCACAGTCAATAAATGTACAAAAACCATGGATGCGGGATGACCTGTCTTCTGGAGAGCTGCATCATCTTCGCTGTAAAGAGTTTCTCCGTTGGCAGATTCCTACGGGCGATATCTCCTTGGCACTTAATTCTTCATAAAGCACGTGCATAATGTTAGCGCTAAGCGTTGAGCCTATCAGGATTTCGAGCTTGTCGGCTGCACTTTTCCGCTCGCGCAATCGGACTCACAAAATGGAGCAAAATCAGTTCATCGCATTCGATAATCATGCGAGGTGAGGAAGCACGGGTGGGCGAATGCACGGCAAAACGAGGTAGGAGACAATTCACAACTGATATTTCTCATATATGAACCAATCGAAAGTATGCGCTCTAATCATGTCACGTTAATCACCGTGCCGGCGTCACGAAGAGCGCCAAAAAAAACATAAAAACGAGAAACGTCAAGAGAGAATAACGTGCTCGATTTTGTATTTTCAGGGGCTGTTCTGGGGACCTTAAAAAGACAGGGAGTGCAAACACGGGCACAAGAGAGTAGTCAAGACACCGCAAAAGCCGCTAACTGAAAAATCGTACAGCGGCGGAAAAGAAGGTAGACAAACAAAAAAGAAAATTAAGACAGCTTCACACTGTGCCAAACCTAAAGGAAGTGCGGAGCTGGGCAGCCATCTTTGTTCCTCTTCAATTTTCCTTTGCTTCCTCCTCGCTTTCTTTCTTTTATTGCGATAGCAATTATATGGACACTCTCGGCTGATTTTCGCCGTCGCCGTCTCTCGACGCCGTCCATGTCCGGATATGTATATGTATGTGTGTATATAAAAAAGGCATAAAGAAAAATAAATCATTAGAAAAAATTTCAAACCACCTGACCGGGGATTCGAACCAGCGACCCCTCGCTCCGCAGCCTGCATGCTGCGCTAGCCAACACAGCCACACGACATGCTCGTGCTAGCAATATAACGGCGAGCTATTCATATGCACCACTTGCCGCTCGCGGTACACCGATCTCGGAACAGCTTGAGCATGTTTTCTACCCACAACACTTTTACAATTTCTTTCAAATTGAAAACTGCCCTTGAGATGCGCACGAAAAAGTGGCTCCCTTCTGTACCACTCATGATGTACAAGTAAAAAAAAGAACACCGGGCACACTGGGCGTCGTGCGCCACCACGTGGCAGGGGTAATTCATCGTGCCGCAGTTTAAAAGAAAAAGAAGTATCAATCAGCGTCGAAAAGTCATATAATCATATAATCAATCATTGGCCAATCCCCCCTGAGTGGGTATGAGCCATGTCAGAGGCAACAACAACAACAGCATCGGCTTCTGCATTGTGGACACTCGCAGAGCTTTGCTCAAATACAAACGCGTAACAACTGCGACAGTTGTTAGTTCACGCTTGTCCTGTGTATACCTATGCGTCCTTTTCGAGCGTCCTTCTTTGTGCTGCGGCGGTGCGTTGCAAGTATCGAGCTGCTTGTCGCTCTTCATGTGACATTCTAATTTCTTGCGATCGCATTCGTTGCTTCGCCGTAGTGGCGAAACTATAACTTTTTTCCTCTGTTTCCGTTTTTTTCCGTCTTTATTTCTATTCATTTCTTTCTCTCTCTTTATCTATTTTTCTTTCCCTTTCTTGCTCTTTCTATTTTTCTTCCTATTTTTCCTTTCTATTTCTTGCTTGCTTTCTCCTTTCTCTTTTCTTTTTTTTTACGTGTTAGCCTGTGTTACGCCAAGCAACGACAGCATACGACAGCCCGGACCCCTAAAGCGCTCCGCACTTAATATCATCAAGCCGCTCGAAGAACAAAAGGGGAAAGACTTCTTCTTAGCGCGAGCGCGCGTTCAATATGCGAAAGATGGCTGTGCTATACGTGGTTTTGCCTGCGTTTCGCAAAGCTACGACAGCATACAACGACAGTATATGACAGCCCGGGCCCCTAAAGTGCTCCGCACATAAAATACTCATTTGCGCATTCCCAGGCAAGAGGCGATACCCATCAGTCAGTGGCGCGCGATGGCCTACGTGAGAGATAACTGGTGGGCGTCTGTGTTCTCACGTCGTGTCATTTTAACATGAATACTCACCAAGTAGCTCAGATATCGGTTATTCAGTTTTTCATTGTCTTTACTTGTCTATTCATTTATCGACTTACTCTAGTAAAAATGAAAAGAAAAAATGCATTAACCCATCAATATATATTACTTATCTACATTATTTATCTATGCGCAATGCAGTAGGTCCAAGACTCCACGAATGTGCTATCCAGCGAGTTCTGTCGTCGCTCTTTAAGGCTGGGGGGACGCGACAACGTTGAGGTCAGGCAATCCTGTTGAGACATCTGGAGGAGAGAAAGATACGAGAACTTCAGGGTAGCTATTCTCTTTGTGTCCATCTAAAGGAGATGTCCACAGTCCATATCGGCACAGCGCATTCAGTTACTCGAAAAACGGTGAACAGTGATGTTTGCTCTTGACCACGTCGATGCACCGAACCCAGCAGCACATTCCAAGAGTAAAAAGTGGACGACATTTACAGAAATAGGAACTTATGAAGTCTGAACTTGCATATGAATCTGTCCCAGATGTTTGAGAACAATGCAGAGAATGCGTACCGACCTTCACAGATGCATGTCTTAGACGGGCGGCCGCATGAAACCTAATTCGATGGCTTACGCCATCCGAATTTATACGCGGCCTCAGAGATGTATGCGCAAAAGCTGATGTCTGGGCGCTGTGTTCGTTGCGTTGAAGCACATTCCGTCCCCCCGCATTAGTGTTGAGAGTTGTCAAAGCTTCGGGACATCAAAATGACGTTGTGGAAGAAGACCCAGAAACACAGGGCGCGCTGGTCGCCGAGCTCCGGCCCATCAGCTGTGGCCGAAATGGACAGTCCAATAGGGGGACACACCGAGAACAACTCCCCAGCCTTAAAAGATGGAACAGGAGCATGCTGGGAACTGTGACTAGAGAGTACAGCACGAGGGGGGGAGCGGCGTAAAGGAGGTAGATTTGTGTACGCTATAGGCGCGCGCTTTCGTGAATTTTCGTATTTGAAGACGATAGTATTTCTTGGGATACTTCAACGCAGAAATTTTGGTCTGTCTGTCTGTCTGTCTGTCTGTCTGTCTGTCTGTCTGTCTGTCTGTCTGTCTGTCTGTCTGTCTGTCACCCGATTCAGCCAGTCAGCCACTCAGCCGAAGTTTAACCACTTTCTGAACGCCCGGCCATCTTGAACTGGTATTTGCGTTCGTACTTGTGAACATTTTCGATCAAAAAGCAAATACTACGCATATCTGAGGTGCAACATTAATATGTAAGTATCAGGTCGTGTGTTCCTTTATTAGAAAATACATAGATACGTAATTCTAAAGACCCTAGTGTTTTTTAGGCTGCGCTGAAAATGCGACGATGTGCACGAACTGCGACGCTATGCACGAAAAGCACTGTGGCGACGATAAGGTGCTGCCGCTGGCTGTGGCCCTTGGTTCAGCACAAGCTCATGTTTTTCGATGGCGTCCATATCTCGCGCAGCGCCTCCTCTATTTTATCAATGCCAGCCAGATGCGGCCGATTCAACATAGAGTAGGCGCTGTCTGAGGCAAGGCAAAACATAGTAGTATGGCCGGCACAAGACTATCGTCTTTCGACGACATTTGCAGCGAGGCAAGCAGATACGCGACCATTTTTTTCCATGATCTCACCTAGAAAAAGGGAAAGAAACAAGAGGCATGGAGGGAATTCTGACACGAGCCTTAGGACATAGCGGCTTCAGAGGAGGTTCGCTTATAGATGCTAGGCGCGCACTCTCCTATTTTCCCCCTCTGAGGCTGATGAGCGTACGGTTTCTCTAATTTGAGTCGAGAGTTGTGAAAACTTCGTGAGATCAAAATGACGTTGAAGAGTAAGAACCCAAAGAGAGGGCGCGCTGCTGGCCGAGCTCCCACCAATCAGCGGCGGCTGAAATGGAGTCAATTACATGGACGCATCGAGAATAGCTACCCCGGTGACGTGATGTATTTTATGTCCGGATTCTCCGTTCGGATTAAAATAAAGGACTAACGGCGGCGCGCCGAAATTTTCGCTCGGCGGCGGCGGCGGCGGCGTGGTCATTCTCGGGACTCCGGCGGCGGCGCGAGCGGCGTGAGCGAAAACAGGCGGCGGCGGCGGCGCGGCGCGGCGGCGCACAGCTCTAGTTGGTAGCACTGCGCATATGCGTGCCTGTCCATGTTAATAACTGCAAGGCGCGCATACAATTTCGAATGCTTGCCGCTGTTCGGGTTTCATATTGTCACGTGGTCATGACGTTGACAAAGGGAGCAGTCGGCGTCTTCAAGGTGAAACTCTTTTATTTTGCCGAACTTGTGGCCTCGAAACGAAAACTCAAAAACAGCAAGCAATGCACGCTGCATACTGATAACGGCGCACAGGGCGTCGGTCGTCGAAACACCGATCATCGTTGAGACGCGCCGCCTTTTATACATCACGCGTCGAACTTTGCAGTCTTATCACTAGAGACCGGAACTTCAGGCAAAATGCTTATTTCTTTTCCTGGAGTCCGTTTCGAGCCTATTTATCATATAAGCACGAACTAAGGGAAGGGAAACGTTTTAATCAAACATTTATTGGGCTCATGAGTGCCTATTTCGAGGTTCGTGCCTATATCAGCTTTTCAGCGCCTAAAAATGCCTCTTCGCGTTCGTCGAGTACACGTTTAGCTTAAATGAGCTGTTTATATGGACGAAAACAAGAAGCACTTAGTCTGGCGATATTAACTACAACACGCGCATAGCGCGCTAGTTATCGTTCACGATTTTAGCTCCTGTTAAGGCGCGATTATAGTGCGACGCAGAGTAGACGCGCGCATGCGCTGCGTCACGTCGTCGAAAACAGACCATACTTCGACGCACTGCCACAGCCAACGTATAATTGGACTCGGCCGATGTGCTCCGACTAGGCCACCCTAGCTCCGACGCATGTGACGCTCGCCAACGCGCCGATAACGTCGGACTATAAACGCGCCTTTACGTGAGCGGGGCTAGAGTGTACCCAGCGAGGAAAAGTGAGGCTGGCCTAGCGCTAGTGGGCCCCCCCTAAAAGATATCCGTCTCTTCGTACGAGAGCCGTACAGCAGGCCGGTTGCGTGAGCGAGGCAAGAGTGTATTCTAGGGAGGGGAAGCGAGGCAAGGCTAGCGCTAGTGTCCCCCCCTCCCCCTTGAAGATCTCCATCCCTTGGTTCGAGAGTAGTGCAGCTCGGCGGCTGCGTGAGGGAGGTTAGCGTATACTCTAGCGAGCCAAAGCTAAGTTAGGCTAGCGCTGCAGCCTACACGTCAGTTTCGTTGGCATTTATGTTCTTCATAACGGCAGCTGTTGGAAGTCTGCCGAGCAATGCCGAAGAAAAAGACGTCGAAAAGTGTCCTTGTCAGGCAATGGACCAGTGGATCGCAGTGCTACTCCGTCTATGGATAAATGATATTTTGACATCCACGTGGAGAGCAGGTGAGAAGACATTGGAAAGGTCAACAGTATTTTGCGTTTGAAGTCCACTCTGAAACACGCATAGGCATAAAGCTCCCAACATGGCTTACGAAACTGCCAATTTGTATATCCCCTGAACCTGCGCAAATAACATGCATTTTCACGGGCACTCAGATTCACTGTTTTGTTATTTTTATATCCGCATCTGTGATCTCGCATGCAACAGGAAATGTGCGGCGCATTCTCGGTCGGATACACGTATAAGCATTTCGATTTTAAAATGCACGCTTGGGCTCGTGCTACCTAACTTCGCCATTTCCTCAGCGTTGTCAACAGCCACAAGGGAAAAAAGTACAAGCTGAAGTGCACTAAACAAGTTCCACATATCCAACGCACGTTCCTAGTGCAATTTACTCTTTTCTTCTTGCAGGTACCGTCTGAAAAAAAGTGTCATCTGGAGCAGCACGACAAAACAACGTTGCATCAAGCCAACGCTCAGCGAAACCAACCTTCAACGTCGCGGCAGTCGTTCTTGTCTGAAACTTTTCATGAAGGAAAGAGAAGTGAATTCAGCGCAGACTTATGCGAAGCAATGGTCGCTCCTAACATCCCTTGGACGAAGATCCGAAAACGATACATTCAAGAGCTTTTTGCAAAAGTACTGCAAACAAAATATACCATCAGAGTCCACTCTTCGCAAGCAGTACCTGCGGCCAATGTACGAGGACACGTTAGCAAAAATCAGACGAGAACTCGGGGAATCATGCATATCGATTTCAGTGGACGAGACAACAGATGCAACCGGACGATTACTTGGACATTTTGTAGCTGGAAGGCTGGATGCAAAAGAGAAAACAACACCTTTCCAGTATGCTCGAAACAACTAGCGGTGATACCATTACCTACTTTGTGAACTCGTCCTTGAGGGTACTGTACCCCTTCGGATCCCACGAAGACCGAGTACTGCTGCTCTACGCAGATGCAGCAGCTTATATGCACAAGGCTGCTGCACTTCTCAAGGTATTTTATCCAGAATTATTGCATGCCACTTGTCTTGCCCACGGGATTCATCGAATCTTTGAAAAGCTGTGAAAGTCGCTCAGTTCTGTTAACGAACTAATAGCTGCAGGCAAGGCAGTGTTCCTTAAGGCACCTTCGCGCATTCATGCCTTTAAGGAGAAGTTGCCGGATGTGCCTCTTTCACCTGAGCCCGTTGTTACCCGCTGGGGAACTTGGCTGAAGGCAGTGGACGGACTATTAGAACGAACACTTAGCTGGTGTCAAGGTTGTTATTAACAGCTCTGCAGCGGATGAGAGCATCGCCGTGAGAAGAGCCCAGACTGTTCTACACCGCGATACACTTGAATCTGACTTGGCATATTTGTGTGCTCATTTTAACTTTCCTTGCAGAAAGCATACAGAAACTTGAAAGTTCGGGCACCACTCTGACTCGGAGTGTTGAGCTAATTTTGGACGCGCAGGGAAGGTTCGCCACCGTCCCCAATGGACCTGTCGCTGACAGGGTCACCCAGAAGCTTAAATCTGTCTTGGACAGTGAACCCGGATTTTATGTGCTAAAACAAGTGTCTAAAGTTCTGAGCGGTGAAGATTCGAAGATTCCAGATGCAATTAGAGCATCGAAAGTGCCGCACTACAAGTACGCTCCACTAACTTCAGTGGACGGTGAGCGTTCTTTCTCCGCATACAAACAAATACTGACTGAAAGAAGGCACAACTTCACGCCCGAAAACCTTGAGATGGTGCTGGTTTGCCACTGCTTTCATAGCCTTTTTCTCACAGTGTCCAATCACCCTAGCTTTCACATAAATCTGTTCGAATGGTTATCCTTCTCCTAATTATTTTCATGAAAAAAATAAACTTTCCCAAAGCACAGGATTTGCGTACTGTGTTTGTTAGAAGTCGAAGATTTGTGCTGAAACATGCTGTTGAAGTAATTATGAATTCTGCCTATATATGCCTAAACGATAGTTTTTAACGCCTATTTATGCCTAAATGACAGTTTTTAGGGCCTATTATAGGCGCCTAAAACTTTGTTTTTTCGTGCCTGAACTTCTGGCCTCTACAGTTATCACTGGTGGTCGCGCAAGCACTGCAGTAAGCTTGACTGTTCGCGTCTAGCGCGCAATCTTAACAAAATGATCTACAACAATAGTGAACCTTCTCGAAAACTGAGGCGCGGTCTGTGCCGAGCATTGCTGAAAGGCTTTGTGGGCGTAAACCAAATACTGCAAAATTGGAACAACAAATGCGCTTGGCAATGCCTCCCTCCCAAAAAGCATCGCCCCGATGCTTAAAACAGAACATGGAAGAAAAATACATGCAACAATAAATAACGACAATAAAGCAAGTAAAAAAAACTTGAGTCCGCAGGTTCGTTAAAGCGAATAGAAAGGTTTAAGACGAACCACATGCACAACCTCGGGACGTGCCCGGCGTCGCTGAGAGTTCGTGATGCCGTCGGGGACAACCTCGTAGTCGAGTGCGCCGAGACGTCGATGTATGGTCCGAATCACCGACTCAGAAGTTTTTCACTAAGTCCACGTCGGCGTATCGGTGTCCATACCCACACACGGTCACCGGGATGGCACTCCATGTGGCGTCGCCGAAGATTATAGTGACGGCTGTCGATCCTCTGCTGGTTTTTGATACGCAGGCGGGCGAGCTGTCGAGCTCCTTCGGCACGTTGCAAATAAGTGGCGACGTCCAGATTGTTTTCGTCGGTGGCAGCTGGCAGCATTGGGTCGAGCGTCGTTGCCGGGCTCCTTCCGTAGACCAAATTGTACGGCGACAGCTGCGTCGTTTCTTGCACTGCGGTGTGGTATGCGAAGGTCACGTACGGCAGGATGGCATCCCATGTCTTGTGCTCCACGTCGACGTACATGGCCCGCATGTCGGCGATGGTCTTGTTCAGACGCTCGGTCAGGCCACTGGTCTGTACGCGGTAGGCGATGGTCCGGCGGTGGCTTGTTTGGCTGTATCTAAAAATCGCCGGTGTTAGCTCCGCAGTAAAGGCCATACCTCTGTCGTTGATGAAGACCTCTGGGGCGCCGTGACGCAGGACAATGTCTTCAACGAAGAACTTCGCTACCTCGGCGGCACTGCCTCTAGGTAGGGCCCTTGTTTCGGCGTAGCGGGTGAGGTAGTCGGTAGCGACGACGATCCATTTATTCCAGCAAGTCAACGTAGGAAACGGCCCCAGTAGGTCCATACCCATTTCCTGGAACGGTCGGTGAGGTGCTTCGAATCGACTGGAGAAAGCCTGCTCGTCTTGTCGGCGGTGTCTTGCGCCGCTGACAGCCTCGGCATGCCCTGACGTAACGAGTGACGTCGGTGGCAAACCGTAGCTAGTAGTACTTTTCGTGTATTCTTGCGAGCGCGCGGGAAACACCGAGGTGTCCAGCCGTCGTGTCGTCGTGCAGGGCCTGGAGGACTTCTGGTCTCACTGTTGAGAACCTCGAGAAGGTGTTTGGCTCGAAGGGGCGAGAAGTTTTTTTTAACACGAAAGTGTTTTATGCCGGGGTCCACCAAGACTTTAGTGACGTATTTCCGTCACGGATATGACGTTGATAAAATGGATGCCACCAAATTAGAAAGAAAAAAACCTTCAAAAAAATGTTCCCCCCACCCGGAATCGAACCTCAGCCCGCGACGGCGAAGCGCCCGGCGCTCTACCGACTGAGCTAAAGAAGCAGACGGAGGACATTCTACCAACGCGCCTTATATCTCTCACACAATCTCTCTCGCTCGGTGCTCTCTGTTGGCGGCGGCGGGCGATGCCGCCGTCTGTGAGCGATGAAGAGAAGTAATGTGGCATGACACTAACACCGATAGAGAACGATTCGTTGACGACGCAGTTAAAGCATAGCGTCCGAGATTGCACGCCGGCGCGCAATCTCGGAGGTCATGGTGAAAGCGTCTCGATAGCAGCAACACACACTGGCCGCGCTAGCATTAGGGAGTCGCCCTAGACGTAGTTATGTGTCACTCTAGTTATGCTCTTTACCTTTCGCTTCGTCTAAGCGTGTGACGGCTCGTTGTCGGATTAGTGCGCTTCCACATGCACCAACGGTGTAACGCCGCCGACTACTTCGAGTGCGATAGCACCGACTAATAAAACTGCTGCAGTAAGCGGTGCAGAAAGGCAGTGATGTCGGCGGACGAATGTGGTGCCTTGGTGGAGCGAGACGTAGGCCAGCGGGACGCGGAACGCCTGCGCGCGTTCGCGGCTCAAGCTCTGCCTCCCGTGTTGCTGATGCGCAGAGTGGCAGTCTGTGCACAGGCGTTGTTTACCGCATCCCTCGGGAGCGCACGCCGTGCTGTTTCTCTCATTCAATGACGACACTTTGAAGAAGTGCACAGTACCAGTGTTTATTACGTGCTTGTTGATGTCATCTTTGCGCGCGATTCGTGATACGCTGTGTCCAAGTATAGGTTTAAAAAAATGCCCCCCACCTCCCCGAAGGGAATCGTGAGGAAATGCGAATGCAATTCGCGCGCGCTTCACTCCATTTATAAATACGTGCGAGCGAGCGGACGGGAGAGTGGGGCGCAGGGAGGAGAAAGAGCGAACGGCGAGAGAAGGAGCGGCGAAGCACTGCACCTACCCTCTCCTACACTCTCTCCACACACGCGGGAGCTCCGCCGAGCTCCCGCGATGCGAGCGCCCTCACACACCAGAGCGCGCTCCTCCTCTCCACTCACTCTGCGCTACTCCGCCCGCACCACCTGCTCCGGTTGCTAGGGGCGAGGATAAGCGCGCGCGCCCGCAGCTGTTGCTATGGGAGAGGGTGTGAGAGCGGAGAGATAACACCTGCCGGCGCGCGGACACCTCCTCAACCTATCCTCCTCCTCCTCCGCGGACAACGCCCGGACAACGGGTGCCTGACATAGCCCGACTAAGAAATGCATTCGCATTTAAAAGTTTAACTACCACACCGGTTCAATCATGATCATGAGCGTTAGTCGCCGCGACTAGACGTAGACGTGGGTGCATCCACGTCAACCGGTGCTATAGCTGTAAAACAGCAATAGACGTTATACGAACTCTCATTATCACTACACAATAATCACTACTTCTGTGAAGACACTTTCCACTTTCGTGTTACACCGATTCCTCGGACGGAGGGATCAGCCATGTTTTTTTATGAGAACTCCGTTTCGCAGGAAGAACGACGCCAGTCCTCTCTTGAATACCTTCGGAACAGCACTGTTGAAATTTGGGCTTGTTGGTACATACTTTTGGGCTTGTTGGTACATACCTTCGGAACAGTGGCGCTCTTGCCCTTGTGGTATTCCTCAAGGCCCCAAAGTTCCGGGTCAGCTCGCTGTCGCTCCGTGAAGTCGTCGTCACTAATGGTTCCCAAGAAGCAGTCATTATCCTGGTCGTCCTGCGGCGGTGGTTCGACGGGGACACGAGACATGCAGTCGGCGTCGGAGTGTTTTCTTCCGGACATGTAAACGACGGTAATGTCGAATCCTTGAAGTCTCAGGCTCCACCGTGCGAGGCGACCCGGAGGGTCTTTCAAGTTAGCTAGCCAACACAAGGCGTGGTGGTCGCTCACAACTTTCAAGGACCTGCCGTAAAGGTAGGGGCGAAACTTTGATGTAGCCCAGATAATGGCAAGCCACTCCCTTTCTGTTGTAGAATAATTGGCCTCTACCTTCGATAGCGACTGGCTAGCATAACTGATGACCCTTTCCAGTCCGTCAGTCATCTGCACAAGAACGGCGCCGAGTCTTACACAGCTTGCGTAGGTGTGTATCTGTTTCGGCGCCTTCGTCGAAATGCGCAAGTAACGGAGGCGCCTGCAGGCGTTTTAGTTCCTGAAATGCTTCCTCTTGCGGCGTTTCCGACTCGACGTCGGTCCTGGTAAGGTCAGTGAGTGGCTCGACGATGCGAGCGAATTTTTTGACGAACCGCCTGTAATAGGCGCAGAGGCCGAGAAATCGGCGCCCGGCCTTCTTCTCGGCGAGTGGCGGGAACGTAGCGCTGGCGGTTGTCTTCTGCGGGTCGGGACGTACTCCGGACTTGCTTATCACGTGGCCCAAGAACAAAAGTACCTCGTACGCGAAGCGGCACTTTTCTGGCTTGAGGGTAAGTCTGGAGGTCTTGATTGCTTGAAGCACAGCTGCAAGGCACTGGAGGTGTTCGTCGAAGTTTGAGGAAAACACAACGACGTCGTGCAAGTACACAAGGCAAGTCTGCCACTACAAGCCGGCCTGTACAGTATCCATAACGCGTTGAAAGGTCGCGGGGGGCCGAGCAAAGGCCAAAAGACCAAAAGGCATGACCTTGAACTCGAACAGGCCGTCTGTTGTTATAAAGGCAGTCTTTTCTCCTCGGTCTCTCTCGTCGACTTCGATTTGCCAGTAGCCCGTCTTGAGGTCCATCGACAAAAAGTACTTCGCCTTGAGGAGTCGGTCCGGGGGGTCAACTGTCCGTGGGAAGGGGGTACACGTACTTCTTCGTGATCTTGCTCAGGCGACGATAGTCGGCGTAGAAACGTAGGGTTCCGTCCTTCTTCTTCACCAACACCACGGGAGACGCCCAGGGACTCTTGGACGGCTGGATTATGTCGTCGCGTATCTTTTCGTCGACCTGTTTTTTTACAGCTTCGCGTTCTCGCGTCGAAACTCGATACGGGCTCTGACGAATTGGTCTAGCAGTTTCTTCTCTTATGATACGATGTTTCGCGACTGGGGTTTGTCGAAGTTTTGATGACGACAGAGAAGCAGTCTTTGAACTTCAGGAGCAGAGTTCTGAGCTGGTCTTGCTTGTGCTTCGGCAGGCTTGCGTTGACGTCGAAATTTGTTTCTGAACATCGATTCGTCGAAGCAGGTTTGGTAGCACCGGAAAGGGTGAAAACATTGCTGGTGTCCACGAATTTCTCGATGTAGGCGACCGTCGTACCACCATTTAGGCGCCTATATTCGGGGCTGAAGTTTGTCAGCAGTACCTTTGCTTTGCCATCACGCAACTCGGGGGTGCCTCTTGCGACGGAAATCTGACGGTTCACAAGTAGATGCTGATCGCCCTCGATGATGCCTTCAAGGTCTGTGGGCGTTTCGGCGCCGACGGAAATAATGACGCTGGAAAGAGGCGGAACGGTGTCCTACTCTTCTATTACATTCACAGCATGGTTGCCCGGCGTCGTGTGGGGTGCCAGCGCTTTTTCTGAGGTTAGTGTTACTGACTCAGACCTCAGGTCGATGACGGAGCCGTGTTGACTTAGGAAGTCCACCCCAAGTATCACATCCCTGGAGCAGTGCTCTAGTATCAGAAAGCTGGCGGGATAAGTCCGGTTATTGATGCTGGCTCTTGGTGTGCAAACTACAGCCGGCGTTATTAGATGGCCTTCAGCGGTCCTGATTTCGAGGCCTTCCCAAGCAGTCTTCACTTTCTTCAGCCTCGTCAGGAAAGGCCCACTGACGACGGAATAATGTCCCGGCTGCGGGGTGTCGGTTATCGTCGCTGCAGTCGACGTCGGGATTTGCGGGGGCCTGGTTTTTTCGGGAAGCAGCCCGTACTTTCTTGTGTCCCGTGTTTTTGCTGGCTTTCTTCAAGTATCATGAACCAACTGGCCCAGATTTCAACCCTTTTGCACTGTACTTTGGCTCTAGTCCATTCTTCCTGCGGCTAATCCGCTGCAGCACGGGGGGCTTCATACTCTTCAGGCTGTGGGCTTGTTTCCCGGCTTCTCGTTGGCGTGCGGAACATGAAGGAACAAGAACCTCCACCAGATGTCACGGGGTCTCGACGTGGACGAAGGCAACAGTAGGCTTCTTCAAGTTGAAATTCTTTATTAGAGGCGAAGCACCTTAGGGTCTAGCCTCGGGCTTTGTCTGTCCGTGTGTCCGTCACGGCACACCACATGCAGGGTATACAAGGTACCCACTATACGCCCACCGTAAGTTTCTTGATGTAGGGAAGCACCCACTATGCCATCATTCGTCATTCTACTGATAAGCGAGATACCCGGTACACGTCTGTAAGGCATTGTGTGCACTTTGTTGGTGCTGTGGCTGATGGCGATGAAGAATAAGCGCGTTCCAGACCACGCATTCTCTTTCTGTCATGGATGAAAACGAACGTGAACGCGCTCTCACCCGCGAAAGGCAAAGCCGACGCAGACAACAAGCTACGCCGGTGACGAGAATTCACGAAGCAGCGGCAAAGTGGCAACGCCGACAACAAGTTGCTCCTCCGGTGGCGAGAGCGCAGCATGCGGCGGCTCAACGTATACGCAGACAGAAAGGTACCCCATGAGGCGAGAGCTCGGGAAGCAGCGGCGAAACGGCAACGCCGACAGCAAGCTGCTACTCCGCTGTTGAGGGCGCGGCAAGCCGCGGCTCAACGGCAAAATACATTGCATATACTGCACACACGCGTTGTCACTCATTTAGATGCGCAAGTGGGCAATGTCGAGTGGGCAATCGGCGCACAGAGCGTCGGTCGTCGATAAAATGGCAAGCGGCCTAGCATGACGGCTTTTATACATGTATAATCGAAGATTCCTAGCGTTAACGCTAGCGGCCCACGTAATTCCAGAACTAACTCTAATGCTCACGTTGTGCACGTAATCTGATCGGAAGGTTCTAAGACTATCTAGATAGTTCCCAGCCATACGGGCGCGCTTTCCGCAGGCAGCAGTTAGATTGCAATGGGGCGGTAACATGGAAATAGAAAGAAAGGGTCACGTGTGGTAATATGTAAGAGGTAACAAATGACAATTAATTTTGATAAAGCTTGTGAAAATGAAATAGTAGTGCCAGCAGTCTTCCTTTCTGTATTGATGGGAGCTTCGGTGATGCTTTGATATTATTGATGCTCGAATGACATAACTTCTAGTTACAAATCGGGCAGCTTTATTCTGGAGATACTCTACGTTATTAAGTATGTCGGATGATTAGGTCCATGAAACTGCTAGTGAAAAAAAATTTCCCGGTGACAATGCCCACAACATTTCTGCCAATAAGAATGGGTTGTTATCTGGAAGCGTCTCATGTTTAAGATCCATGATTTTGACGCCGTTTATAATTTGTGTAATTTTTAGTTCGAGTGTTTTTCTCGTTGAAGTATCTTCTGTGTTGTATCTATTGTATCAATTGCTAATTGTGGTATGACCCTTTTCCGCCTCCCCCCTATACGCAATGCTTTATGGCAATGTAGGTGAATCTTGTAATGAAGAAGATTAGCACCGTTCTCAAAGGGCAGAGGGTACCACTCTCGGACAGAAAGACAACGACGTTCGGTGTTGGTGAGTGAGTTTGAGTGAGTACTCCCTTAAAGTGCTGACTCCATGGAGCCCGGCACACTCACTCATGTGTGCACTCAACTCACACTCACTCACACTCATTTGAACGTGGTGAGTTGAGTATGAGTGAGTACTGATGCGTGTGAGTGGACGTGAGTGTGAACGTGAGTGAGTGAAGGCTGAAAAAATTGTGGTGAGTGAGTTTGAGTGAGTACTCCCTTAAAGTGCCGACCAGATCGCGACACTTGCGCCTGCTCGGCTGTTCCTCCCTGGCCTGCCCTGACGGTCCATACGGTTTATTAAAAAAGTGCTACGCCGAAACGCCTTATTTTAACTGGTGGAGGTGCGGGGTACTCTACCGTCCTGGAACTTCGTAACCGAACTCTGCCTCCAGTTGATTTCATGGCCCCTGACGACGCCGAGCAGCCTGACCCCCCAGGCAGCAACAACCCCTCCAACTGTTGTTTGCTCCGGCCCCCCCTCGGCAGCGTGACCCTCCTCTCTTCAGTGGTACCGACGACAAGGACGCGGAAGACTGGCTTGAGGAGTACGATCTGGTGAGCAAGCCCAACAAATGGGACGATGCGCACAAGCTCACCAACGTCATATTCTACTTAACTGACGTCGCCAAACTGAGGTTCCGTAACCACAGTACTGACCTTCCTACCTGGTCGGCCTTCAAAGCAGCCTTCATTCAACTTTTCGGCCGTCCGGAACTTCGGAAGTTGCGTGCCGAACAGCGCCTTCGAGGTCGAGCTCAGCAAGTCGGTGAAAGCTACACCAGCTATATCGAAGATGTGGTCGCCCTTTGCAGGCGCATCAACCCATCAATGTCGGAGGCGGAGACGATCAAGCATATCTTGAAAGGTGTCTCTGACGATGCCTTTCAGATTCTCATCGCTAAGAACCCGCAAACGATAGCGGAAGTCATTCAGCTGTGCCAAAGCTATGACGAACTCTCGAAGCAACGGGACACTACTCGTCGTGCCAGTGCGTCAGGTGCAACCATTGCCGCTTTAACGCCCCCCTGGCCTTGCGCAGGACCATGCTGCTTTGCCACGAGAGATAAAGCAGTTTGTGCGTGAAGAGGTAGCCCGTCAGCTCTCCCTTTTGCCTTGTGTCTCTGATCCGGCCCCATATTCGCTGCCAACGTCAATACAACGTGTTGTTCAGGAGCAAGTCGCTGAACAACAGCCGCAGCCACTGCGCCACCTGTGACTGCTCCGCTCACGTATGCTGAAGCACTGGTCACACCTCGACGATAGCCCGCTGCCAACTCCTACGTCCCCGCGCTCCCGTTTGTCTCATCGTCTCAGCCTGTGCACCAAGCTACTCGTCCGCACTCCCGACCGGCACCACATTTTCAGAACCCATGGCGCACTCCAGATAACCGCCCCACCATATGCTGGGTATATAAGTGACGCTACTCTCCTTTTTCCAATAAACAACTTGTAAGTTGCGCAGTGTGTGTCCCGTCTCTTCTTCGTCCTCGTCTTTCAAGCGCATCCACTTCATCGACATGTCTGAGAAGCTTTGCCGAGAGAGAGAGAGAAAACTTTTATTTATGAAGGCCTAGAGGATCATCCTCGTTGGGTGGAGCCCTTAGTTCAGGGCCCCATTGGCTCGCGCCACACCACGTGCCCGCTGGATCAGCCGACGCTGGTCCTGCGGCTCTGAGCTGGTCAGCGCAGTCTCCCAGGAGGAATGTGAGGGTGAAGGAATAGGGCGGTAGCCCGGTGGTTGTGGACATTCCCAGGTGCAGTGATACACCGTGGGCTTCGCTCCACAATAGGGGCAGTATGAGGGAATATTGTGTGGGGTGGAAGAGATGAAGGATGTAAAGGCAGGGGAATGAATTGGTCTGAAGCTGCCGCCAGGCAACAGCATCCTCTCGGTTGAGTGATTTGTGTGGTGGTGGGAAGTACATACGGCTTTCTCGGTAATGTTGTAGCGTTTCAATGTAGTTTAGTGGTTCTGTTGGTGCGTCGTCTGGGTTGGACAGCTCTTCCGATGGCGCCCGGTTTGTAAGCTCTCGAGCTACCGCATTAGCGCGTTCATTGCCATGGAGAGAGGCGTGTCCAGGTGTCCAGACGATACGCACCCTGTGTAACAAAGTGGGGTGTATTGATGTCAGGATACGGTGTGTGTAGGGTGTGACCATTCCTTTCGCTATGTTCCGACAGGCAGTTTGTGAATCGGTAACCACGGTGATTGGTTCATCCGGTGCTGGTATTTGTGAAGCGTGTACGATAGCAAGAGCGATAGCAGCTTCTTCTGCCGTGCCGCTGTCGACGGTGTTAAGCGTAGCCGATACCGTTACCGAATCGGTATTGTCCACTACGACGAGACACATGGCTCGTTTCTGTGGATATCGGGCCACGTCAGTGTAAAGGACTGGTGCGTCAGATGTGCCGTCGCCTACGACTCGCATTAGAGCTTGAACTCTTGCCCGTCTCCGGCCTTTATGTCGATCAGGGTGCATATTGCGGGGTATGGGGGCTACTTGAATTTTCCTCCGAATGTCAAGTGATAGATGTTTCGGTTCTTGTTGCGGTTTGTTTGGCACGCTGTATCCCAACCGAGAGAGAATGAGACAACCCTGTCTTGTCCGCTGGAGGCGTTCAATTTGGCTGTTACGGTGCCCTTCAATTAGTTCACGTATGGTGTTGTGAACTCCAAGTCGTAGAAGGAGCTGCGTTGACGCGTAATGGGGCAGTCCCAGAGCAGCCTTTAGTGCCGTGCGGAGAAGAGTGTCCATCCGGTTTGTCTCGGTTTGAGTAAGGTTGTGGTAGGGGAGGTGGTAGGTCAATCTGCTTATGATGAGGGCTTGCACCAATCGGAGAGTATCTTTTTCGAGAAGTCCATGTCGGTGGTTGGTAATGCGCTTAATCATGTGAGTCACTTGGGCGATTTGTTTGCGCAGTAGTTGGAGGGTATATGTGGCCTTGCCGTTGTGTTGTATATGAAGGCCTAATATGCGGAGTCTATCTACCCTTGGAATAAGGTTTCCATTCAGATGCACGGTCACGTCTGGTGGTACGTTGGTCCTTTTTCGGCGTTTAAACACCAGCAGGAGTTCCAACTTGTCAGCTGCGCAAGTGAGTCCTCCGGCTAAGGCATACCCTTGGACCACATTTACAGCGTCCTGTAGTACGTCTTGAATGGCGCCGTCTGACCCTTTGCGTACCCAGATTGTGACGTCATCGGCGTAGAGCGCATGCTGCACGTTCGTAATTTTGTCTAGGAGTGGTGGTAGTTTTGCCATGGCCACGTTGAACAGGGTAGGTGACAAAACTGAACCTTGCGGAGTTCCTCTGCCGGAAAGCCTTATAGTGTCTGACCGAAGTTCCCCAAGGCCAATGGTTGCCGTGCGGTCAGATAAAAACGCTCGTACGTAATCGTAGGTGCGTTTTACCACATCGGGAGGAGGCAAGGTTGTTTAAAATGAGGTCATGTGAGACATTATCAAATGCCCCCTTAAGATCCAATGCCAAAATTGCTCTAGTTTGAGCCGCACTTGGGCCATCCATGACATCTTCCTTAAGTTGTAGCAGAACGTCCTGTGTCGACAAATTAGCGCGGTAACCGAATAGGGTGTTAGGAAAGAAGTTGGTCCCCTCGAGGTAATCTTGCAGGCGCATAAGAACAACGTGTTCGAAGAGTTTTCCGACACACGATGTCAGGGATATGGGTCTCAGATTTTGAAGGGACAAAGGTTTGCCAGGTTTTGGTATTAATATGATATCGGCATGTCGCCACTCCTGAGGAAGTGTTCCGTCTTTCCAATGTTTATTGTAAAAGTCAGTGAGTTGATGGATGGCCTTATCGTCGAGGTTGCGTAGGAGTGCGTAATGTATGCCGTCTGCTCCCGGTGTCGTGTTTCGTCGTATGCCTAACAGGGCTGCCCTCACTTCTGCCTCTGTAATGTCTGCATCCAGGTCTGTTTCTTCCTTGTGTGGATAGTCTCTGTATTCGGGCCGAGGACCTGTAGATATGTATCGCTGTTGCAGCGTTCGCAGGAGGTCATCGTCATCCATTTGTTCTTTGTGAAGAATAGTACGGATGGTGTTATTAGTGTGAGTTTTCGTATGTGTTGGGTTGAGTAATGCTCGGAGGATTGACCATGTTTTGGAGGTACTCAGCGTGCCATTCAGGCGGCCGCAGAAGTTGTGCCAGCTGTTCTTAGTGAGGGTATTGGCGTATTCTTCTGCTTCTGCCGTAATCCGTGCGATCCTTTGTTTAAGCTTGCGGTTGTGCCGCTGTCTCTTCCATCGCTTCGTAAGACCTCTTCTAGCTTCCCAGAGGTGAAGTAAATGTTTATCCACCTCTGGGACCTCCGTTGTCGTAGTTAGCTGTTTGGTTGCAGCTTTGAAATCTGCCTGTAGAGTTTGAATCCATTCAGATAGGGACGGTGCATCGCTTTGTTCGGAGGTTGTTCTCTTGCGCCGAAATGCATCCCAATTCGTTATATTGATCTTACGATAGGGAATACGTGTCGGCGCTACTTCGACCTCTGTGGCCAGAATGTTGTGATCACTGCCCAAGTTCTCCATCAGATTAATCCATGAGCATTTAGTCAACCCTTTGACCATTGTTAGGTCGGGACACGAATCCCTGCTCACGCCGAACCCTCCGGAAAGTAACAACGCCTCTTCGCAACTTCGTCTTAAGCACTACCAATGCGCAACAAATTCGGCCTTTCGCTGGGTGTACAGCACGGGTTGTTATTGAAGACGTTCTTTATACAGTCGAATTTGTCGTGCTTCCGCAATGCTCCCACGATATCATACTGGGATGGGATTTCCTATGCACTCACCATGCTGTCATTGACTGTGCTCGCTCCGAAGTCGAGTTCTCGCCGCTGTGTGACTCTGCTCTAGTCGACTCGCCGTCCCTACCTGCGAAGGTGTTCGTCGCCGCCAACACCACGATACCCCCCTTTCTCTTCTGCTTTAGTCCCGCTTTCCTGCGACGCCTCTATTGGCTCACCTGTTCTTTTTACACCAGCTCAAAACACCCTCCGCCGCAAGTGCTGCTTGATACCCTTCGCCGTCCTCACGATTCAAGACGCTTCTAGTGCAATTTACGTTCTGTCGTACTGAAGGGAGAGCGCTTTGGAAGCGTTGATGACCTCGATTCCTTTTCCGCAAGTGTCGTCGCTGATCAGCCGACTTCTCTTCAGATTAGCGCCATCGATTGTCCCGCTCCAGCTTCGCTACCATCATTCACCGATGCACTTCCTAGATGCATCGACAGCCACCTGACGTCCCAGCAGCGCTCTGACATCACCGCATTGCTTGAACGCTTTCGTGCCAGCTTCGATTACCAACAACCATCCTTGGGGCGTACTTCAACTGTAACTCATCACATCGACACTGGCCTCCATGCCCCTTTACGTCAGCGCCCATACCGTGTGTCGGCAACTGAGCGTCACATCATCGCCGAACAAGTTGACGACATGCTCAAGCGTGGCGTTATTGAGCCCTCTAACAGCCCGTGGGCATCGCCGGTAGTTCTGGTCAAGAAGAAAGACGGCTCAATACGGTTTTGCGTTGACTACCGACGGCTGAACAACATCACACGCAAAGATGTCTACCCGTTACCTCGCAGAGACGACGCCCTCGACTGCATACAAGGAGCCGAGTTCTTCTCTTCATTTGATCTGCGCTCCGGTGACTGGCAGGTGCCAATGGCTGAGGCTGACCACCCCAAAACCGCTTTTGTTACTCGCGATGGCTTGTATGGATTTAATGTCATGCCATTCGGGCTATGCAATGCGCCTGCCACGTTCGAACGCATGATGGACAACATCCTCCGTGGCCTGAAATGGCAGGCATGTCTGTGCTACCTGGATGGCATTGTAATATTTTCGCGTGACTTCCCGACGC
The DNA here is from genome assembly GCA_030522465.1 of Rhipicephalus appendiculatus. Lineage (NCBI taxonomy): Eukaryota > Metazoa > Arthropoda > Arachnida > Ixodida > Ixodidae > Rhipicephalus > Rhipicephalus appendiculatus. The sequence goes on along the minus strand of JALIZH010030553.1, from coordinate 30,490 downwards.
ATCTTCAACGCTTGGAAGCAGTGCTCACTTGCCTCAAATCTGCGGGTCTACAGCTGAATTTGAAGAAGTGCTGCTTTGGCGCTCCACAGCTCCTTATTTTGGGTCCACGTCGTGTCCCGAGAGGGTGTTCTTCCTGATCCGACAAAACTTCGTGCGGTTGCCGAATTCCCTAAACCGAAGACATTGAAAGAAGTTGGGAGTTTCCTCGGCCTGTGCTCGTATTTTCGCCGTTTCATCCGCAACTTCGCATAGCACCTTTGACTGAACTCCTTCGCGGCAGCCGCAACCTCACGGGATGGTCATCAGCATGCGACGATGCATTCACCACACTTCGCCGCCTCCTAACCTCACCCCCCAATACCGCGACATTTTGACCCACTCGCCCCAACTGAACTGCACACGGACGCTAGCGGTGTCGGTCTCGGCGCTGTGCTTGCACAGCGTAAACCTGGGTTTCACGAGTACGTCGTCACTTACGCCAGCCGTGCGCTCACCAAAGCCGAAACCAACTATTCCGTGACCGAAAAGGAATGCCTAGCCATCATATGGGCCATAGGCAAGTTTCGACCCAATCTTTACGGACGCCCATTTACCGTGGTCACAGATCACCACGCATTATGCTGGCTTTCCTCCTTAAAAGATCCATCCGGCCGACTTGCCGTTGGGCCATTACGTCTCCAGGAGTACGACATTCGCGTCGTTTATCGATCTAAACGTAAACATTCTGATGCTGATGCTCTGTCCCGTTCACCCCTTCCATGCGATGATTCGTCCCCGTCTGCGTCCTTTTACGACGCGTCCTCACTCTCTGTCGGTGACATGCCTCTGGAGCAAAAGAAAGACCCCTGGGTTGCTTCTCTTACGGATTTGTTATGTAGGCCTCCATCGCACCCCATCCCTAGAGAACTGCGGCGGCAAATACATCACTTTTGTATTCGAAATGACTTGCTATATCGGCGCAATTACCTTTCCGAAGGGCGCAAATGGCTCTTGGTTATTCCCCGACATCTTCGATCAGATATATGCGCCTCGTTTCACGCCGATCCACACTGTGGCCCATGCGGGAGTACTGAAAACTTACACACGCCTACGCCACCGCTACTATTGGCGTGGAATGTACCGCTTTGTTCGCCGCTACATCCGCTCCTGTCTCGCTTGTCAACGGCGCAATACCCCTCCCCGTTCTACCGCTCCTCTGCAGCCTCTACCTTGTCCTGCCAGACCATTCGAACGTGTTGGCATTGATATTTATGGACCGTTACCCATCACTGCAGCTGGGAACCACTATATAATCGTTGCAATCGATCATTTGACGCGCTACGCAGAAACTTCACCACTGCCATCTGCATCGGCGAGTGACGTCGGTTCCTTTATTTCACACCACCTCGTTCTACGTCATGGCGCACCACGTGAGCTCCTCAGTGACCGAGGGCGCGTATTTCTGTCCGAAGCCGTCGAATCACTTCTAAAGGAATGCCGCATCATTCACCGAACCACCACAGCATACCATCCTCAGACCAACGGCCTGACAGAAAGATTTAACCGAACATTGGGTGATTTGCTGTCAATGTACGTCGATTCTGCTCACTCAAACTGGGACCGCGTTCTCACCTTCGTGACGTACGCGCACAATACTGCGACTCAGACCACCACGGGATTCTCCCCATACTTTCTACTTTACGGACGCGAGCCCTCCTGCATGCTAGACACCATTCTTCCGTACCGACCCGACGCAACTGAGTCGACAACAATTTCCCAAGCAGCCAAATACGCGGAAGAGTGTCGCCAGCTCACCCGATTCCTCACCACTTCCGATCAGCAACGCTAAAAACACCATCGCGACGTCTCGAAGGCTCCCGCGTCTTATATCCCTGGTTCGCTTGTGTAGCTCTGAGTCCCTTCCACCCGCCCTGGTCAGTCATCAAAACTTCTCTCGAAGTACCACGGCCCTTCGGTCCAGCAATCATCACCCGTAAATTATATAACCGGGCGCGTTATTCGAAGGTCGCAGGTTGGGTCCCCGCCAGCGGCAAGTTATCCTTTTGTCCACTTTTAAATGCGAAGCATTTCTTAGCGAACTTCGGCGACTTTGAGCGTATCTATCTATCTATCTATCTATCTATCTATCTATCTATCTATCTATCTATCTATCTATCTATCTATCTATCTATCTATCTATCTATCTATCTATCTATCTATCTATCTATCTATCTATCTATCTAGCCGCCTACGACTTCGTGCTCTCCTGGCCGTATCGTTAATGGTATTTATACCAAAACTGGTATGGCATAACATGACTGTATGACAAACATGAATGACTGGTCATATCATGAAAATCATGATTAACTTGTCATGAAAAGTATGATTTATACGCCATGGCCATAGTACTCGTGAGGCCGTTTTCTTAACTTGATATATCTAAAAATTGGTACGATGAGACATTTCTACATGACCAACATAAATGACAGGTGGTAATATGAAAATCATGACCTGCATGCCATGTACAACATGATTTACATGCCACGCTCATGGCGCTCTGACGGCCGTTTCGCTAGCTTGATATACACCAAATTTGGTATTGTGTGACGTGACTGTATGACGAACATAAATGCCAAGTGGTGATATGGGAATCATGACATGTCATGTGCAACATGACTTGCATGCCACGCTCATGACACTCTCGGGGCCGTTTCCCTAGCTTGATATACACCAAATTTCGTATTGGGTGACGTGAGTGTATGACGAGCATAAATGACAAGTGGTAATATAAAAATCATGACATTTCATGTGCAACATGACTTGCATGCCACGCTCATAACGCTCTCGTGGCCGTTTCGCTAGCTTGATATACACGAAAATTTTAAGGCGAAAGCCTTTAATGTCTCATGCTCACGGACGGACGGACGGACGTCCGGTCGTCCGTCCGTCCGTCCGTTCCTCCCGCCGTGCCTTGGCACGGTTTCAGGTGGGCGCCGGGGCGCGCAAACGGACGCCGGGTCACGTTGGACTCTACAGCGCTCGCGCTTTGCTTGCGTGGCGTCGATGTGCCCGGCGTCTCTTATCATGCAAGGAGGGAGACGCGCGCATCACGTTCCATTCTGACAGACCCCGTCTCAGTGGGCACAGGCGTTCGAAGAACACACTTTGGAATTGACAAAGTGTCCGTCAATTTACACGCTGGAACGCGGATGGCGTCTGCACGATGCGCAAAGCGCGAAAATACGAACGCATGCGAAACGGAGGCAGATTTGTCTCGCGTCTCACTGCGATTCGAGGTAAAAAATTAAGCGAACATAAGTGGCAGGTGGTAACATGAAAATCTTGGTATGCATGTCATCTACAATGCCACTTATAATAAATGCCACGCTTATGGTGCGCTTGCGTCGAGTTCGCTAGCTTGATATACACCAAAATTGGTATTGCGCGACGTGACTGTATGATGAACACAAATGATAGGTCCTAGCAAGTAAATAATGACATGCATATTATGTACAGCATGATTTGCTTCTTGCTGGCTGCTTCGCATTACATCGATTCGTACATTGCGTGGGGTATGCCGGTTTTTTTCTTTCTTCACATTTACATTACAATTACTAGCTATAACATCCCCTATACTTTCCTTGACATGACTGTCTGTTAGTTCTCATTAATATTGTGCTTAACAAAGAAAAACGAGCCCTTAAATTTCCACTTACTTCATTTACCTTACATAGAGGCAGATACCTGCAGGACTGTATGAACAATTACAAGAAATGCGCGAATTATAACCAATAAACCGGTGCTAATTGCTAAATAGCCGAAATGTAACATCACAAATACATTACTATCATGGCGAATTTCACAGCGCGTGAACATAGGAAAAAAAAACGGGACAGAGTAGAAATATGAGCGCTCTTTTTCCTACTCTGTCCCATTTTTTTCCCAAGTTCGCGCGCTGTGAAATTCGCTATCATAAACCCAAACCAATAAGCCCAAGCTTCTACACTTGTCAGCTACATTACCATCACTTAGCTAAAGCTAATTGCTATAGGAAATGAGATAATAAAGTAAGTAAACACTGCCGAATTTATGTAGACAATACAGGCGAAATGCAAAGAAAGGACATGTTCTAAAAGAAAGAAATCAATATTTTCCACCGCTAACAACAAAAGCTTGTTCCTTTTAATTACACCTTTAGCGCAGTCGCACACGCACTTCCGCTTACGATCGCACCACAACACGATCAGGAGTAATCGGACGCTCGCGTGTCGCAGCGATATGATGTAGGCTGCATTCGTGTCGCGGTTTACAGCCATGCACACCTTGCACATCGTGTTTCATTAAAGGCATTTGGGTATCGCACGCTAGGCCACAGTATCACACATACATTCTGAACGTAAAACCGGATAAAACCGTAATGGATGGCACAGAACCAAGAAGACAGACACAACTGGGTTAGCTGGCACTGACGACTGAAAGAAATTGAATAACTCAATATAGCCGCCGGTAAAGACCTGGCGCATGCGCGAACAGCTATTCATCGGAATAAGCAAATATTGACCTTTCTAGCGTAGACTTGACGAAATTAAGCAGTTTAGCAGAGGGATGCATTGATATGTCTCTTACAGAATTATTTGTTGTTGTCGCTAAGTCAAATGATTCCAAAATTTCTGCTTCCATCGTTCTATCTTAATTTTTCCTCAACCTATAATAGCTGTGTTGCAAAACGCGGTTGTGCACCTGAACTTTCTTCAGTGACTTAGCAGCTGAGCACCGTCATTTCTGGTAAAGGTGGTCATGTATTTTCTAAGGTGATCATAGATGCATCGGCCAGCTTGACCGGTGCATGCACACGATAGTGACATGCGTATTGCGGGACACAAGTTTTAGAACATGAATCATGAAAGAAGCAGCGCCAAAACACGTATTCGCAATGCTCATAGACTGTCACGCCGCCAAGCGGAATTCAGGAGCGTCCTCTCAGGGATGATCAGTAGACGACACCATGGCAGCCCTACGCAGTCGCTCCCTTGTTCGGCTGTGCTAGACTCAACGCGTTAGCAGGAAACAAATACTACGACTTTGCATGTTTCCTGCATCAGTGAACAAACTGGGCCTTCCGTGACACGATAAATCTGATTCGTTCTTGCGAGACGCAAAGTTTTCCTGAAAATAACGTGCCAACTCGCCCTTTCAACGATGACCCACATCGTACACGTATCAGCTTCGCGAGGTTTTGTGTAGCCACGTAGGTTAGTTAAATGCTGTCGTCTGACCTTTTCAGTTGAAACTCACCTTGTTTTACTTGCATATAGCATTCGTCAGTGCTTTCGTAGTGCATGAATTTATAACATTGTACGCGGGAAGTTGCGCGAGCTCGCGATATATAACTGAGCAATCTCAAATTGGCCAGCGCTGCGCCGCTTGTTTTTGTACGTTTGTTGATAGATGGCAGCACTCTGCAAGCGATTTGTTTGTTGACCTGTGTGAGAGGAAAAAGTTCTGCCATGTTCTGCGCGCCCAGATAACATTGTGACGCGGATTAGTCGAAGTCGTTCGGCGGAAGGATATTCTTCAGATTGCGTTCAGCAGTGATGTTAAGAGAAACCATCTTGACGACGAGGATTTTTCATAGGATGTAGAAGGCCGTGAAAGCGCAGAGTGTGACAGCGACGATGAACGATCAGCTGCTAACTCACGAGGAGCGAGTTGCACTTCACGTCACCTCGTGCGCTTATGTTTTTTCACGCTCGTAAGTCACATTGATTGTATTTCATGTAGAGTATCCTTCAGCGAGATCAATATAAAAACATAGTTTTTCTTGTACATTGCACGAAGCGCAATTATTGTGGATATTATCGAGCGCCGCATGCCGCCAAAACGTTCGAGCTCGAAGAGGGAAGCGAAATGGTTAGAGTGATGAAACGTGCAGTCACGGCCACAATACACGTCTCTTGGCTAACTTCTTACTTCAGCGGTACCTTCCGAACGGCATTGTTGTTCGACGAATTTTCGCAACGTCGATGAATTCGACGTTGTAAAAAGCATACGTGTGTATTCTTTTCGATATTCATGTTTCGATCGTGCTGATCGAACCTGCAACATCCGAGTGCAGTGGAATGCGCACGGCGAGAGTCTGAGCATGGCTGTGACACAAGGGCTACTGAATGGGATGTTAAATGCTGGTGCTCCGTTGAAGAAGCAACTCCGTATTGTGTTCCTGACCGCGCAAGTAATGACGACGGTGTAATATGTTTGCGAACTATGACCACATTAAACATTCGGTTCCGTGCGGCAGTGATGGCGCTACTCGCTCGCGGCCTACTACTGCGGCAAATCCTGTCTTGCAGCCTCGGTACACGCTACCTCGGAGTGGCGTTCAGTTCATACGTCAATTCTAGTTCATGCAATTTTCTGTAACACGCACAGGATTTTGCAAAGCCCATGGTTCATGTACGGTAACTGAGCTGAAATATAACCTTTCACACCGCGGCAAATATTTAGGCGGCGAGCTTCCATTATTTGGGAAAGTATCTTGGTCTCATACTCATTTCAGTGCAGCTCATGACTTCATCCGGTGAATGTGGCACGGGCCGTACGTCCGCGCGTCCTATCTGTTCCTATGCTAACAAACGGCTGACCATCCTTCGGGCGCCATCTTGAATCGTACAGCGCGCCACCTATAGTTCGTGGGCATTGCGAATACAACGCGGAATGAAGTTAGAATACGGGATGGGCGCCGACTCAGAAATGAATTTATTCACAGAAGAAAGGAAAAATTGGGGGGAACCTTAAGCTTAGCCTGTAAGAGTTGAACGCGATAGCAATAAAACTTCGGTTGGGCCGTCTTGTTTGCGCTAAAGTTTTCACCTAAAATGCGATAGCAATATCCTGTCCCTAGTGCGTACTTCAACCACTTAGTGCATACTATGTAATGGGTCGCATGCTTTAAACCACGAGGAATTATGCGCGCGAAATGTTGTCGAACGTGCTATGTGTCCACTACGTGGTCTTAAGGGAATACGCACCGTAACGGGTGTGCCTTTTGTAATGGGTGGCCGGCTTTAAACCGTGATGTCGTTATGATATTCACATATTCTGACGCCCGATGGCAATGTACGCTTGTACCACGCAATATTACTGCGATATCACATGTTGTATTGTGACGTCTGCATACAGGACGCATGTGTTTGTAAAGCATGAAAGTTATTTTCACTGCATTTCCAAGCAGAGGAAGTTATTTTCATTGAATTTCCAAGCAGACGCGTGGCTGCGTGGTAGAACACCTGCTTGCCACCCAGACGGCCTGGGTTCGATCCTCACTCGGGCCCGAAAATTTTTATTATTTATTTTATTTTCATCTTTCTCGGTTTTTCGGTAACGGACAAGATGATTTTTCGCTCCCACAACCAACGACGCCGACGCAGGAATTTCTGCGAAACGAGCTCTTTAACGCTATCGTGTTAAAATCCGGAAAATTCCCAATGTTCGTGTGTTGTCCCATGGCCTAAGAACGTTACAGGTCGACATGGGGTGCTAGTTGGTTTATTAACGCGATAGCGTTAAAGAGCTCGTTTCGCAGAAATTCCGGCGTCGGCGTCGGCGTCGGTGTCGGCGTCGTTGGTTGTGAGCGAAAAATCATCATCTTGTCCGTGACCACGGAGTAAGATAGACAGGAGCGCCGACTCCGCTCGTCTGGAAGGGACACATTTTGCAACGCCGCTTCATGCTTCGCGGCGTGTTTGCCAGATGGCGCTACGAATGGAGAAAAGCGGCGGAGGAGAGACGCTGTCCCCGAGCAGAGCCACGGGCGGGGACTCCGTCTGTCGTTGCTATAGCAACGGCGCGGACGCGTGCTTGGCCGCGTTCGCGGGTCTGCATGCATATCCGCGTTGTCGTCTGCTCCGCGCGTGCTGTACGCCTGCTACCAATTCTTTTTTGTAGAGCGCATAGCTTTTCCAGTTTGCGGATTGACATTATGAGAAGAAATAACCCTTTGTATCGTTTTATTTCATTTATTCGAAACAGGCCCATTGCCTGACATGTTTAACGTGCACCACACAGAATTATAAAATGATACAACAACGTACATAAACATAACATACATAAACTTAGCACATAAGGTAACATGGCAAGAACACGGTACGTAAAGTAACATAGGAAAAATTTTAAGTGCGCTGACAAACATGGCTTGTTAGTACATAAGCTAACATGGAAAGAAAAACTAGAAAATGGGACCGGAATGTAATTACAGCGAAAAGAAGCTTTTAATGAAGAGGTGGCGTTTGTCACTTCTTTCCTTTCGTTAAGTGCGAAGATGCTTCGCTTGCTTCTTTTTTCTCTCGACGCTTTCTGAGCCGCTCGGCTCTCTTGCGAGGAAAATTGCCTCATTCTCATTAGAACGTAGAAACTGCAGAATTCCCGCTATAATCTCTTCCTTGTGAGCTTCACAAGGGAAGCTGAAGACTGTGTGTCCCCAGCACATGGTGAATCGTTGCCTCGTAGACATTAGTCGACTTTGCATTACATGAAAAGTAGCTCTCGGCCACGTGCAACAGTCTGTACAGATGCATGTTTGGATATATTAATCGGCCGCGTGTTTTGGTGGGAGTCAGACTGGAAATGTCTTCTTTAACGGGCTGTAAAGTTCAACCAAGTGCGTCCCTGCACGTCTCACAGTCAGACTTTTGGCGAGATATTCGGGCCACATGTCCAGTTTAGCCATGCTTCCCTCAAAGATTGAAGGAATGGCTCCCTTTCGAAGTCGAGGCACTTTCTTTACGTCTAGTAGGAGATTTCCTTTGTGTTCGCTGAAGTACCTATCAAAAATGAGGTGCTTCTCGGAGTGTCGAGCACATATTTTGTCCTTGGATTTGAGGGGTCGCTTACTCACAGGAACATTTTGACGCTACTGATCCAGTAGCTGCGGATCAGATGGGGCCGCGAAAAGCGGAATCTTCTCTCGCCCTTTGCCGTAACGATATTTACGGCCAGGAACAAAACACTTCATTGCCTCCTGTCCGGTTTGCTCCGTGTCTTCACACACAAGTACCAAGACACCTTGACCCTTCGAGTATGAAGAAGCACACTGAAGACATGCTAACCAAAGGGTGCAACACGAAAATGTCCAACCAACACTAGCGCGCAGACCTCCAGACGTGGAAAATAAGTGTACTTCTGCTCTGCCGTTTTTGTTCAGCATAATTTTTCGTCTGCTTTCACTGAAGATATGTTACAATGTTTCGCATATGTGTATAAAAAGCAGTACGATGTTTTTAAATCATATTTTAGTATTGGTACGCATATATACGCGTTTTTTTTTCTTTTTTTTTTCCTTTTTTTTTTTTTGTCATATTGAGAATGCCGAGCGAACGGGTTTCTAGCAGACGACACGCTCCGCGCACGCCGTTCCCTGCCGCCGCCGCCGCCGCCGTCCGCTGCCAGTTGGCGCATGCGCTCATGAGCGCAGGTGTTGAATAATTTTTATGCGCCTCGACAGATGGCGCTACGCGTTGCGATCAGCGCCGGGAGAGGAGAAAGCATGTGCGGAAGCGTGAAGAGGAGCGGAGGAGGAGAGCAAAGGAATGAGTTAGACCGCCGCGTCCGCGTTGCGCGGTTTGTCCCGAGTGAATGCGTGGGGCGGCGGCGGAGTCGGCGCTCCTCTCTTATCTTACTCCGTGTCCGTGACCGAAAAATCGAGAAAGATGCAAATAAAATAAATAATAAAAATTTTCGGGTCCGAGTGAGGATCGAACCCGGGTCGTCTGCGTGGCAAGCAGGTGTTCTACCACACAGCCATGCCTCTGCTTCGATATACTGTGAAAATAACTTCGTCTGCTTGGAAATGCAGTGAAAATAACTTCCATGCTTCGCAAACGCAAGCGTCCTTTATATAGGCGTCGCAATATAACATGTAATATCCCAGGAATATTGCGTGGTCCAAGCGTACATTGCCATCGCGCGTCAGAATATGTGACTATCATAACGCTTTCATAGTTTAAAGCCAGCCACCCATTACAAACGGCACACACCTTACTGCGCGTATTCCCTTAACACCACGTAGTGGGTGCATTGCAAGTTCGAAAACATTTCCCACATTTGCCGCGCATAATTGCTCCTTGGTTTAAAGGATACTACCCATTACATAGTATGCACTAAGTGATTGAAGTAGGCACTAGGGACGAGATATCACTATCGCGTTCAACTCTTAAAGGCGAAGCTTAAGGGTCCCCCCAATTTTTTTTCTCTCCGTGTAAACGAGGTTCTCTTAGCCCGACCGTCGAAAGGTGGTTTAGTGTGAAGAAGAAGCGTGTCGCGTCTGAGTGGAATGCACCGCCAAGTGAAGCCAGCATAAAAATATTTAGGCGAAGAACTGCACATGGGACATTCATTGAAATCCAGGGTTCGACGGAAACCAGTATGGTCGGGAAAGTTAATGGCAGGAAAGTCAAACGCCAACAAATCGTTAAGACACACGCACACCAAGACAAACACGTTTCGGTCTTGCTACGGGGACTTTAGGAAAAATTATATTCATTGTAATAAAAATTGTATTCATTGTGAATCACAATGAATCTAATTTTAGGAAAAATTATATTCATTGTAATACAAATTGTATTCATTGTGAATCACAATGAATATAATTTTTCCTAAAGTCCCCGTAGCAAGACCGAAACGTGTTTGTCTTGGTGTGCCTGTGTCTTAACGATTGGTTGACGCTTGATTTTTCCACCATCGACACTAGATGTTGTCGTTAACTGTACTGTGGGAATTATGTAATCATAACGCAAATTGAAGTAAATTAAAGTGGACAAAAATCACCCTTTCTTTCAGTGGCATCCGAACTCACAACCTTCGAATTGCGTGTCCGACAGTCTACCAATTGCGTTATTCGATGGTTGTGAGTTCGTATCTCACTGCCAGAAGGGGTGACCTTTCGTCCACTGTAATTCATTGTAATCTACGTCAACAAGTACGCACGACCGTATAAGAGGACAATTAATGTTTCGTATGCTTTCCATAGCAAAGTTTTCTATTGGAATCGTTTCGTTGTGTCTGACAAAGAAATTATTGTATGAGGAAAAAAAAGGTTCGCCTTCCCTCGTTCAGTCATAGCGAGGGCCTTGTCCAGGCAAACTAACCCTTTGCGGTCCGAAACTTTTACCCACTTTCCGGCGGTTCCGATCCGAAACTATTTGGCAGTTTCTGGTGCCAAGAAGCACCAATTGTGCAAGAAAAACTCACAGGATATTTGTTTTTTCTCTTGCATTCTGTAGGCAACTTCTTTACCGCTATTTGAGCAGCGTGTCATACCACACGAAGCATTCTTCTGGGTTCTTCGAAATGTTTCGACGTGCATAGCGGTTAGTTTCGCGCAAAATACTGTCCATCAGCTGGTGTGAAAATAAAACAGCAGAAAATTCAGGACGACGCAGCGAGCAATGGAAAGGAAAATGACAGTTGTAACCTTGAGCGGCAGGGAGAGAGCAGAGTGGGTCAGGTAACAAACGGGTGTTAAGGGACACTAAAGCGAAACAATTACTTGGTTAGATTGACAAACTGCACTCTGAGAACTCTAATGCCACATGTTTCACTATCATAAGTTCACTATTAGCGGAGAAAATCAAGGTTGAACTTTTATTTTTAAATTTGGCGTCGATATCTGCGCGCGTGACGTCAGCAATTCCAAATGTATTTTTCGTATTTTCGCGACATTGGCTCGATGAAATTTTCTGAAACTTCGTATGCTAGGTCTATGGCACCCACAGATGACAATGCACCTCATTTTTATCGATTAGAAGATACGTAGGACTCAGCAGACGCCTTCAAAATCTATGACGTCACAGTGTTTCCTGCGGGAATCTCAAGGTGGCGCCTCCACCCGCATTTTCTTTTCGCGTGTTTTCTCGCTTACCAAGCGTCGTGTCGCGGTAAGAGTGGTACTTTGGGGATTGTGAAATTGTACTTGACTAATACGCGAAAAATCGCTTTGCCCTTTAGTGTCCCTTTAAGGACATCTTAGTCGAAACCAAGAAGAATAAATGGACATGGGCCGAGCACGTAGCGCTCAGGCAGGATAAGCGCTGGTCATTAAGGGTAACTGACTGGATTTCAAGAGAAGGCAAACGCGCGAGAGGGAGACAGAAAGTTAGGTGGCAAGATGAGATTAAGAAGTTTGCGGGTACAAAGTGGCAGCAACAAGCACGGGACCGGGTAGATTGGGGGGAACATGGGACATGGCTTTTGCCCTGCAGTTGGTGTAATCAGGCTGCTGCTGCTGATGATGATGATAATGATACGCGTACACATTCCAGTCTGCAGCACGTGGTCGCGAACTGCTCCCTTGTGTCGTCTCCACCACCGTCGTCTTTGTCACTCGCTTCTGTCGAATCACTGTCATCACCATCTGATGGAGGCACGTAATTGTATTCCTCACTAAAGTCATCGTCTGTTTCGCTCAACGCACCACCGTAAAACGCACGTGGTGAAAAAGCGGCCATCCTTGTTCGCGAACGGCGCGCAACTGAGAATGCACAGAGCTCCAGAAGAGAGAGAGAATAAAACTTTTATTGAGTGCTCGGCGCGAGAAGATCGGTGAGTGGGATCCTTAGTCCGGGCATGGCCTCCGAGATAGCACGCCGGCGGGTTTCTCTCCGGCCGTCCCAATCGCCGCGCTCCCCAGCCAATAAATGTAATGCGCCGTGCGCCCGGCTACCGCGAAAGGGCGCGCCGACTGAGGATTCCTGCGACAGTGGAGACCGCAGGAGACCGCGGCAGAAAGCAGAGCGCACGCCATACGATCGCGCACAATGGTTCGTTCAATGTTCGCTTTTTCGCTGTTAGTTCGTTCAATGTTCGTTTTTACAATGCCCGACTTATCTACAAAACACCGTAAAACTCACAATGCAAATGGGCGACCATAAATGAATAAAACGCGCCAGTAACCTATCCGCAGCCGTCACAGCACCGGCGACGTGCAGTCTAGACGTATGGCCGACTGCCTCCACCCTCCTCCCTGTCCTTTGCTTTTGCGGTGCGACCGGACGTAGTTGGAAAGGGAAACTGGGGAAGCCTTGCGGGCGAGTGCGAAGCATTGTGCGTTATGCGAGCGCAGTTCTCGCGCCAGACCCGGCGGCATCGGCGATATCGCAAGGGCGAGAGCATGCCGAGTGCTGATGCCGAGTGCCGAGTGTAGTCGGATATCCGTACCTCTCCAGCGTGCGCTCGATCTTATTTCTTGGAAACGCGCTCATGCTGCTGCGTTGGCGCGGATACCTTGCGTAGTGCGTCGCTGCCGTTCTGCGAAAAAGAGAGCAAATTTCGGCGTCACCGCTGTGCACACACCGTGCCACACGCAAATCTGTTTTTGTGTCGTTTGCATCGTGATTATTACTGGTGCTGCGCCTGTGAATACACCGCGGATCTTCCAAAAGTTCAGTTTCTATATCGCTGGTCTTCTCGAACGTTGATGTGACCGGGACTATCAAGATTTTTCTTGAATTTTTGCAAAGTTAGGCACAATTGAGATGATGCTTCTTCTCGTACTGTGTGTCATCGATCGGTTAATGTAGTTTCTTGGAGAGTATATTCATGGCGCGTGCGATGCTATCTTGACAAGCAAGTCTCACAGCGTTCGGTTCCTCGGCGTTCTTGCGCTCTAGGATGCGGGCGAAGAACCGGAATTCAGGTCGACGATTATTGCTTCGTACGGTGCTTCGTACATGCTTACCCGGCGCTGTCGAGCGTACAGAAGTGCTGCCTTCTAAATGTGCACCGGTCACATGCGTAATTGTACGCGCCGCTTTCCAGTAGCAGGCGCTCTTTCGATCGTGGGATTGTCGGTTATCAGTCGTACTGATATGGCGATCTCACGTTTTATCGCGGTGACTCCACAGAGAACACCGAGGTGACAAGAAGAACCCCTTTACATTACGAAGGCCCGGCTACGACTGCTACGTCTTCAGCGGTAGGGCGAGCGCGAGCCTCGATCGAGCGTCATCGTGCCCAGCCCAATGATCGTTCTCTGTTTCGTTCTCCTTCGCCGGCGCCCCCCATACTATACGGCGCACCGCAAACTTCGAAGTATGGTGCGTTTCCAGCGCAAGCGGATCTCTTGCAGAGGCCTCGCACTTCTAAGTGCTCTAATATAGGAGGCGCATATTTACAACAAATAAAAAATCGCATTTGAGAATAATTAGGACCTAGCATGCACTTTGCCTCTCATACACCTTGGACTGACATTTCCCAATCAGTGGGTGGTTATAGGAACTCGTAAAACCATTTTTTCCTTGCCTTATGCAGACCGCGCCGACAGCGTGGCCGCCTTTCTGAGCCTCAGTGGCGAGCGCCGCGGTGCGGAAGAGGAGCGGGCCACGCCCACCTCTGAAAGTACACTCTCTCCGTGCGATTGGGACGGCCGGAGAGAAACCCGCCGGCGTGCTATCTCGGGGGCCATGGTCCGAAATACCACTGGCGCGGGCCGCTGTCCTCGCACGTTTCACAAGGGCCTCTTGGGACAGAGCTGCCTCCCACGCTTTAATGTCGTGTTGTGCACTGTGTTGCATAGGTGGATTGTGTGGACATTCCCATTCCATGCGGTACAGCGTGGCTGTTTTATTGGCGCAGAACCTGCAATATGGTGCATGTGTGTCGAGATAAGGCTTACACAGTGTGTATGGGTTGGGGTAGGACAGGGTCTGCAGGTGACGCCACGCTACCTGCGATTCCTTATTGAGGTTTGGCCCCCGTGGGCGGAAGTTTCCGTTTTTCGAGCCTTTGGTGTTGTAGGATATCTGTGTATGTTAGAAGCGGGTCCATACGTATAGTCGAGGGTTGCGATACGCCGGGGTCGGAGGTCCGGAAGAGTAATTCTCGAGCCGAGGCATGGGCGAGCGCATTGCCTCTAATTCCGCAGTGACCGGGTATCCACAGCAGCTGTTTCCATTCTCCCTCTGAGCGTGGAGACTGTGTAATAAGATAGCTCGCCAGCTATGACAGCGTCAGTGTCGGCAGTAAGAGCGCCGCGATGGCGCTAGTGATGCGGTCGATAAAAGCCACTACTTTCTGATAATAAAGGCTTCTTTATGTTGTTGCTTACGAAAGAGTAGTACCCCCACTTCTTTTCGTCTCGACGCGACGCCAACAGAGACGATAGCTGTTTAAGGATTCGGCGCGCAATGTGGCCAATGTAGCCTTTGCAGAAATTTCGGTAGGCTGCTTGTGAATCTGTAAGAACGAAGGTGGACCCGGTGTTTCGTAAGGCGAGGGCAATTCCTGCTTCTTCGGTGCTAGTTGTGTCTGTGTCCTGGGCTGATATACAATCGATCTGTTTTCCTTGATGAATGACGCTTGCCGTGTATTTGCCGTTCAGCTGGTTCAGCTGCAACGACAAAAAAGGCGCCTTCAGTGTCTGAGTACTTGTCGTGAGGTTTAGCCCAGGCCAGACTCGATGTTTGTGGAACTGTGGACGCATGTTGCGTGGTAGTGGCTTGATGATGAAGTCCTGCCTCCATTCATATGGGGTACCTTGTTTCCCCCTCCTCTGAATGGAGGCCTTCGATGCCAAGTCCTGATAGTGTTTTCCGTCCCATTTTATTGATGGCCAGGTGCATGACTTCCTTCGTGTCGTGTGCTTAGAAGAGTTCAGATGCGCTATTGTGGAGCCCCATTTGAAGCAGACGTTCCGTGAGCGTCCCCGGGGGAAGGTTCAGAGCCTTCTTGAGAGTCACACGTATGACTCTGTTTTGTGCTCGTCTGCTTCCAAAATCATCAGGTAAGAAAAGCTATAGGTTATGCGACTGATAACAAATGCCTCAACGAGTCGCATTATTTCGTGTTCTTTCATCCCTCGTCGTCGGTTGGCCACCCGACTAATCGTGCGAGAAATTTGTAGACAGGATTTTAGGGGCGAACCACCTAGGGTCTAGGCTTGTCCGTAGTGCGGCGATGACGATGACGCTGATGACGATGAAGAAAAACTAGCAGTTGTTCCGTGTACGAATACAACCGATGAGAGAAGCTCCTTAGAAATGGGACGCAAACGATTACGTACGTTTTGAAACTGTTGGCGGCGTCGGCACTTAGATTCGGCCGCTCTAGCACGTACGGCAGGATCCCGTCGGCGTAGCCGTTGTAGCTCCGCTCATCGTGCTTTAACCGCAGGATCCTGTTGTCGGGCTCGTCTTGCTGCCGCTACATTGGCTTTGCGTTCCGCATCCTTGCCAGGCTGCTTATGGTCTTCATCATCCCGTTTACGTTTCTGAGGACGACTATCCATGTTCAGTGAGCAGCCCTAACTAATCTCAAGATCGTCCCTATTATTATATATCTACAAACATGGTTTTCTGTGACTTTACTGTCGTTTTATGAACGCACACTGCTTTTGCGCCGCGCGCCTTGCTTTTTACGCAACGTGCGCGGAACGCCTTGCTTTCTTTCCTTCTTTTTTTTTCTTTTTCTTTTTTTTTTGCGCCGGCGCCGGCACAGACGAAGAAAGAGTGAGAGGGAACTAATCTGCCTCCGTTTCTCATGCGTTCGTATTCTGGCGCTTTGCGCGTCGTGCAGACGCCACCCGCGTTCCAGCGCTCATAAAGCTCATTTATCCTCCCGCGTGAGAGGGAGACGCCACAGCTGGCACCGTGCCAGGGAGCTTCAACGGCGACGGCGGGGTGCCGGCCTAAGGAGCTTCGCTCCTAATAAGCGCGTTCCAGACCACACATTCTCTTTCTACCATGGATAAACTATCGTGAAAGCGCTCTCACCCGCGAAAGGCAAAGCGGCAACACAACAAGCTGCTACTCGGGAGGCAATAGTGCGGCATGCGGCGGCTCAACGTCTACGCAGACAGCAAGCTACCCCGGATGGCGAGAGCTCGGGAAGCAGCGGCAAAATGGCAACGCCGACAACAAGCTGCTACTCGGGGTTGAGGGCGCGGGAAGCGGCGGCTCAACGGCATAAAGACATTGTATATACTGTACACACGCGTTGTCACTCATTTACATACGCGAGTGGGCAATGTCACGGATGATTTACGGTAAGAACGATCCCCAGTGCTTCGCCGCTCGTCATGATTCACTTCGTGGAGATGCGTAGGTTTTTTACTTTATGTATAGGAAAGGAGTTGTTGCACCGATTATTGAAGTGGGCCCCAAGAATTCGGAACCTCTTTAATTTGAGTTCCATTGAGTTGTACGTGAGGGATGCATGCTTGGATGCCTTATTTCTATATACGAGGATTACGAATTTGGTGGGGGGCCACTCCAGACCACTATTGCGCCCTATCTTTTCTACGACTGAGGCGGCCTGTTGGAGGGCTTCTTCTATCTGGCCCCAGGTTGCCAGAGCGGCTCCAGATCGTGACGTCATCAGCACAGATGGCGTGGCGTACTTCCGAAATTGATTTAGGGCCTCCGGGAGGCGTATGAGGGCGATATCGAAGAGGAGCGGTGAAAGGACAGTCCCTTGGGGAGTTCCGATCACCCATGGTGGGTGGCTGTCCCACTGCGGCGGCAACAACTCCGCATTCTAGGCATTGTTTGCTGATGCACTGTGCTTACCTGCGCTCACTGTATTGATATAAATCCAATGACACCCGTTATTATTGGCTAGTTTGAAGCGTAACCTGATACCAATGAAAATAATGTGAGCAAGAAACAACGCTTTTGCTCTACAAGCCTGCGCTGTACTGCCAGTATGGCAAAAGTGTTCAACGTAACAGAAGGAAATTCACTGTGCCTTTAGATAAAGTGCGATTGAAGGTTTCTATGAAGATATATTGGATATAAATTGATTAGAAATTCAGGTATGCTTTAATAAAATGGGCAAAGCAATGAAAGTTTATAAGTGAATGTCTTTTTTAATTTCAATGCAGAAATACAATATTTAGCTGTTTGGTAGGCTTCATTGAACTTGTTATCTACACGAAGTTGTTTTGCTTTCTGAGGAACAGCTAATGAATTATTATTATACTTCGATTCGGCAATTTATGGCTCTATTTGGTCACGCATTACCGACGAAGCGACAAAACCATACAAGATGAAACGCTGAAGTCTTGCATAGTCAAGCAGGAGGCCCTTCTCTAAGATTCTATGAAGAAAAAAAATGCTTTATGTTAATTAGAGACTATACAGGACAGCAATGAATTTAGCTAATTTTTCTGTTTGCCAGGTCCGTAGAAACTGGCTCGTTTTATTTTCTTTTACCCGCTAATTCACAACAAGTATTGCAGATTGGCAGAGCCGTATAGTGCCTTGTAATTACCATTACTCACTATCTTGACGAAGCAGTGCTTGAAACAAAAGATTTTTCAAGAAATAATAACTCGCAAATATTTTTGAGGGTGGCGCCTTCTGTGAAAAGAAATCTCAAGTTTTTTTCACTTCAGTTCCAACGTCCGTCAAACGTGGCGCGAGAGAAAGAGGTGAATGAAAGAGGAAGAAATAAAAAGGACGCTATTTTCTGCCTCCCGTCGCGGGGGCACGGCTCAGCGCCTCTGGGGATGGGGAGTGGGAAGTAAAGATGACAGAAAGAAGAAAAGATAGAAAGAAAGAGTGAAAGGCATGAAGCGTTTGTCTATCAGGTGACGAGGTCCGCAGAAGCAGAGATCTCGAGGAAGCCTCGGAGGGCTTGTATCTTCGAGCGTGCGGGAAAAAGGACGTCTTCCGCCGTTTCCGCAGGTAGACCGAGCATGCGATAACGGCTCATCATCACACTTCGTTCTGCAGCGTGGGCAGGGCAGGAGCAAACAAGTGTAGTCGCGGTGCCTTACCCACACGAACGGGAAAGGAGAAGTCCTTCGTTATGTGCCCTTTCCCCACGCACTACACCAGCAGAAAGGGCGGTCGCATCAAGCGCCAAACGAGTTCGTACACTTACCGCGATACGTCGTAGCATCGCGCGTTCGTCGCGCGTCCGAAAATTCGGCGTTCCCCAGCCGGCGCGTCTTTGTCTCCTCGCCGTCCAGCTCGTATTTTGCGAGTTCGTGCGAGTGTTTTCCGTGTATGTGAGGTTTGAAATTGTGAAAGGAAGGACATGGCGTGCAAATGCTATCTACCGCGATGACGCGGCAGCTCAATCGGGGACACTATGGTGCATGCGCTCAAGCTCCCGAGGGTGAAAAACTCAGAAACGCTTGGGTATACGTGCTACGCCACGGAAAAACTTCTCGATCACCAAGAATACTACGGTGCAAGCCTGCGGAGCACCTTGCCGTCTACGTGCAATGACTTGCACTGGGAATATGTACTGTAGCGCAGCTTCCGCCACCTAGGTTTTAAAAGAATAAATAAAGAATGGTTGCGCTTGGTCCCTATCACGGTGATAGAATAGACAGGTGGCCAAACGCGCCGCTTCGCCAATGCATTGCGCGCGTCACGAAATTGCTCGACTTGCCGCACTTTTTCCGCAAGGAAGCAGTAGGGGTACTCTAGGCCGATTTCGCCGCTCCGGCCTGTTTGAAAGGACGTGGCCGGTGTGCGTAGCGAGCATCTAGACTGCATTTTTACGTATCCGGCTTTTCAAGAAGACCTTCGCGGTGCAGTGCTGCACACCGGAGAAGTCTTGAATAATACTGAAGAGTTACCGTCACTTAGAACTGGCTTTTCGCAGGGATTTGCACTTGCAGTACGTGTGTCATGAACGATAGCAGACGACGCTCGGTGTGCCTCTCGCGCCTTCGTGCGACAGTGACTTTAGATACGTTTGTTTATTGCTTCATTTCGTCATTTTGCTGGATACAGATTGGTTCTGAAAACCTTGCGGTGAGTAACGCCTCATTGCCAAGTGAATCACGTTTGAAACACAGATTTTTTCGAAATGTTCACGATCAAGCACATCCGTTTCTTCTTCCTGATTGCAGTATGGACGAGAAAGCTTTTAGTGAATGTACAAATATGCACGAACGCTATTTCTTCCCAAAACTACTGTTGGCAGACACACACACGCAGCGTAACACGTACATTTCGTTGCAGCCAGATGATCATAAATTAATGGCATCCATAAGCCAAGCTCTTCATGCAATAACGTGAAAACCAAATCGTTTTTTTTTTACTCTGCACCCTCGCCGGTAGAAATTTTCACGCTTCTAAGAAAAGAAATACATGCGCATCCGCTGCAATCGGCACTGTGTCAGTCTTGTCGAGAGCACCCGTGTCGATTAGAAAATTTTAAGCCCCGTTAAACCTGATACATTTACTTTTGTCGGAGAAGTTGGCAGACAGCCACTACAAGCCATAAAAAACACAAACAACGTTTTATAACCACGAAAATAACTATAGCAACCGGCCTTCACAGCACTTCGAAAGCTTGTGATGAGCGTCTTTCGGCCCAGAATCCTGTCGCGAACCTAGCGGCGGCCGCCAGCAACTCGAGCAGCTGGGCGACGCGCTCCCGGCGCTCGTTTGGCCACCTGTCATATTGTCACGGGGGTGAGAGTATAAAAGGAAGAAATATATTTACAAAATATACAGAGGGAGGTAGACGCAGCTGCAGCCAAGATGGCGGAACAGCGACAACGCGAGCGCTATTACATTCGTCGTCTTCATCGCCTTTCTGGTGCATTCCCGCCGTGTAACATATGACCCCCCGCCGCTGGTAGCGCCGTCTCGGCGCTTACGAAAGTAGAGGATCGTGTGCGGAGAAGTACGGTTTGAGGCGAGAGACGTGCACGATATCAGTAGCGTGTGCAGACGAGGACGAACGGCTGTCCAACGGAGCGATCTCATACGTGACCTCGGTAATCTGTCGTAAGACCTTGTAAGGCCCGGAGTAGCGAGGGAGAAGCTTCGACGAAAGGCCAACGTGGCGGCAAGGTGTCCAGAGAAGAACCAAAGAGCCTGGAGAGTAGGAAACGTCTCTGTGATGGCTGTCATAGCGGGCCTTCTGAGACCGTTGCGAGGCAGAGAGACGATCCCGTGCGATCTGGCGGGCCGCTTGAGCCCGAGCAGTTGCATCACGAGCGTACTCCGTAAGATTGTGCGTAGCTGATGGTAGAAGAGTATCAAAGGGTAACGTGGGATGACGACCATAGAGGAGATAGAAGGGAGAAAAACCAGCGGTGTCGTGGCGCGACGAATTGTACTCGAACGTAACATAAGGCAAAGTGCTATCCCAATCACGGTGGTCTGCCGAAACATACATGGATAGCATTGTGATCAAGGTGCGACTGAGGCGCTCCGTGAGTCCATTTGTTTGCGGGTGGTAGGCAGTGGTGAGCTTGTGGCTGGTGGAACACGAGCGAAGAATGTCATTGACGACCTTTGAAAGAAACGAGCGACCCCGATCGGTCAGCAGCTGTCGCGGGGCGCCATGGCGGAGAATAATGTCGTGCAGCAAAAAGTCCGCGACGTCAGTGGCACAGCTTGTCGGTAGTGCCCGCGTTATAGCGTAGCGTGTCGCGTAATCGGTAGCGACAGCAATCCACTTGTTCCCAGTCAGAGACGTTGGAAATGGTCCAACGAGATCGAGGCCGACGCGGTAGAAGGGGACGGTCGGGATGTCGATGGGTTGAAAAGGACCGGCTGGCGACAAGGCAGGGTGCTTGGATCGCTGACAGGACTGACAAGCAGCAACCTATCGACGCACTGAACGGTAAAGGCCTGGCCAGAAGAATCGACGCCGTACGCGATCATACGTGCGGGTTGCTCCGAGATGTCCAGCGGTTGGGGCGTCGTGAAGCTGTTCAAGAACAGCGGAACGGAGTGTTGCAGGAACTACAAGTAGTAGCTCCGGCCCCTCGGAACTGGTGTTGCGTCGGTAAAGAATTCCATCACGCAGAACGAACAAATGGAGCGACGGGTCCGGGTGGTGGAAACGTAGACGGTCCATGATAGATCGCAAGTGGACATCGCTGAGCTGTTGCTTGCGTATGTCAGTGAAGTCAGATATGGCAAAGACACAGGCGTCGGAATCATGTGCTGACAGGTCGGGGGGGATCCACAGGATGACGGGATAGACAGTCGGCATCCTGGTGCATTCGGCCAGACTTGTATATCACGTCAAAGCTGTGTTCTTGAAGTTTTAAGGCCCAGCGTCCAAGTCGTCCAGTGGGATCTTTGAGAGACGACAACCAGGCACAGTGCATGGTGGTCAGTAATCACCGAAAAGGTGCGGCCAAACAAGTAAGGTCGGAATTTTCCGACTGCCCAAACTAGTGCGAGGCATTCACGCTCAGTGATGGAGAACTTGCACTCCGAAGAGGAAGGGAGGCGACTGGCATAGGCGATGACGCGATCCTGTCCTTGTTGCCGCTGAGCGAGAACAGCGCCGATGCCATGTCCGCTGGCATCAGTACGAACTTCAGTAGGGGCTGACGGGTCGAAATGGGCCAAGATTGGTGGGCTGGTAAGTAATGTTGTAAGCGTGTTGAACGCAGTTGCTTGGTCGGTACCCCAATAAAACGGCACGTCCTTCTTCAGTAGTTCTGTGAGGGGTCGGGCAATGTCGGCGAAATTTTTGATGAAACGTCGAAAGTAAGAACACAAACCGGCAAAGCTCCGTACATCTTTCACGGAACGTGGTATGGGGAAATCTTTGACGACTCGAATTTTTGTCGGGATCAGGTTGCACGCCTCGAGCACTGACAGGATGACCCAGCACAGTAACTTTCCGGCGGCAAAAACGGCATTTGGAAGAGTTGAGTTGAAGCCCTGCTGTTCTGAATACCTCAAGAACAGACGACAGGCGGCTAAGGTGGCTTTCAAATGTGGGTGCGAATACGATGACGTCATCCAGATAGCAAAGACACGTTGACCATTTGTAACCACGAAGGAGGGAGAATGTAGCTGCGGCGTTACATAAACCGAATGGCATAACTTTGAACTGGAAAAGTCCATCCGGCGTAACAAATGCGGTCTTTTCACGGTCCCGATGATCGACAGAAATCTGCCAGTATCCCGATCTCAAGTCGATAGATGAGAAGTAGGCAGACCCGTGTAGACAGTCGAGAGCGTCGTCAATGCGCGGCAGTGGGTAGACGTCCTTGCGTGTTACTTTGTTTAAGTGGCGGCAGTCTACGCAAAAGCGCCAGCTGCCGTCCTTTTTCTTTACTAGCACGACCGGCGATGCCCATGGACTGCAGGATGGTTCGATGACGTCTTTTGTGAGCATTTTTTCAACCTCATGCTGGATGACTTGTCGCTCAGCATGGGACACGCGGTAAGGACGTCGTCGGATTGGGCTGGCGTCTCCAGTGTTGATCTGATGAGTGACAAAGGATGTCTGGCCGGTCATCAAAATCAAAGATGTCGCTGTAGGATTTCAGCAGGCGTCGAATATCGGCTCTCTGTGCTGGGAGGAGGTCAGGGGCGATCATCTTGTCAACGTTGCCATCGGCTGTGCAGGAGGAGGATGCAGCAGAGGACGAAGAAGCGTCGGCTACAAACGCACAAATGACATCATCGATAGAAGAGACTTTCGCCAGAGTCATGCCTTCTGGGATAAGTTGCGAGCACCAGCTGAAATTCAGAATCGGTAGAGACGCTTGATTATTTCTGACTGTCAAAAGTGTGTGAGGGACAGCCAGATTTCGGGTCAGCAATAGGCGTCAACATGTAATCGCCGTCGGGAATAGGAGGAAAAGACCTCAGGTCCACATACGTAACAGCTTGTGGTGCCAGTCGAACGTAATCTAGGGAACATAGACGTGGTTGAGGTGGTGTTGGAGGGTCGTAGTAACACGGTAGGTCAAGCTGAAGCAAGCCGGTACCACAGTCAATAAGGGCAGAGTGGGCGGACAAAAAGTCCATGCCGAGGAAAAGTTCGTGGGAGCATTTCTCGAGCACGGCAAACAGCACGGTTGTGGAGCGGTCAGCAACACTTATGCGCGCGCAGCACATCCCAAGCACGGGAAACGTCCCACCGTTGGCGACCTGGATGAGTGGTACCGTGGGTGGCGTCAGAACTTTCTTAAGGCGGCGACGAAGCTCTGAACTCATCACTGATAAGTGAGCGCCTGTGTCCACAAGAGCAACAACGAGTGCGTCGTCCACTTTAACGTCAATAAGGTTGCGTCGCGTCGATAGTGTGGTCAGAGGATTTGGCAGGCAAGCGGTCGATGCAGCGTCACCTCCGGGAGCTGCATCGTCTAGTTTTCCCGAGGCAGGCGATCAGTCGGCGACGTTGGACGGCGAAAGGGGGGCGAGCGAGACGATGGGCGACGGGTCAGCGAAGAACGCGACTGACGACCATGTGGGGATGGTGAACGCGGACGATACGGCATGGAAGGAACGTCGTCGCTGGCGGCTTGAGGTGGCTCGTCGTAAGGTTGGAAGCGTCGGTGGTCAATCTCGGTGCGACGGTTGTACCCATAGGGTCCCTGATGCCAATACCACCGGTTGTTGCAATGGCGGGCCACGTGACCAATACGATGGCAGTTAAAGCAGATGGGACGGTCATCAGGAGTCCTCCACTCGGCTGGATTGCGAGAGCGCACTGGAAGACTCTGACCTTGGGCTTGTGGAGGTGGTGGTCGACAGCGGTCGATCGGTCGAGACGGAGCTGTGGCGCACACAGAATCCAGACCAGCGTTGGAAAGCTCCTTGTGCACTATAGCATGCACCAGTGGTATCATCTGAGAGCTAGAGTCACAGGCACGGGAGCACATAGAAGCAGGTGACATAGCTTCAAGTTCACGTCGAACTATCTTGGTCACTTGCTCTGCAGTTAGTGGTGCCTGGGGGGCAGGTACGTCTTCGCACGACCATGTTGCTGCTGTGTTGGGAAGTCGAGCAAAATGGTGAGCGATACGTCGACTTTTTGCGGCCTCAAAACGCTGGCACTCCTTGATGATGGCATCCACAGTGTCACAGTTTTTGCACATGAGAAGATTGAAGGCATCATCTGCTATGCCCTTTAAAATGTGCGCCACTTTTTCGGTCTCATCCATGCCATTATCTGCTTTTCGGCAAAGGGCAAGCACGTCCTGTATATACGTCAGGTATGATTCTGTCGACGTTTGCGCACGAGATGCCAACTCCTTCTTGGCCGCTGCCCTTCTACCCGCAGACTTGCCGAAAAGGGCGCGCATCCTTTCCTTGCACGCATCCCAGCTCCCAATTTCTTCTTCGTGGTTCTCGAACCAGACTTTCGCTGTTCCTTTAAGGTAGAAGAGGACGTTTGCCAACATAAGCGTCTCATCCCAGCGGTAGTTCCTACTTGTACGTTCGTACAACGGCAACCAGTCTTCGATGTCGACGTTGTCAGTCCCGCAGAACGTGCCAGGATCTTTTACCTGAGGGAGGACAACCGTTGTTGTGGTCGCAACCGTTGTTGTGGTCGCCTCGGCGGGAGCGGGCCTCTCGTCTGCCATCGTAGAAAAAGCCAAGCGTCGGCCGCTGCGGAGCTCCGTTATATCGCGATCGATGTTACCCCGCACTTCCACCAAATGTCACGGGGGTGAGAGTATAAAAGGAAGAAATATATTTACAGAATATACAGAGGGAGGTAGACGCAGCTGCAGCCAAGATGGCGGAACAGCGACAACGCGAGCGCTATTACATTCGTCGTCTTCATCGCCTTTCTGGTGCATTCCCGCCGTGTAACAATATTCTACCACCGTGGTTCCCTATCACGGTGGCCCCTATAGGCTCCCCTAAGCATCGCTCAGTGGCGCTGCAACTCTGGACAGGCAGCGCCATCTCTGGCGGAAAAATATAAACTGGGAATATACGTTGCGCGTTTTCCTTGCTCTCCGCCGCGCTTCCGCTCGTTTCCGTGCACGTGCAGCGCTTTCGCGCTGCGCTTGCTGCGCCTCGCAAAAAAATAGAAACTGGAGGTAAGCGCCGCGCCTTTTCCCTTCTCTCCGCCGCGCTGCCGCTCGCTTCCGTGCGCGTGCAGAGCTCTCGCGCAGCGCTTCGCTATGTACCGCTTGAAAGAGATCTCCCCGCTGGACAGGCACTTCGAAAAGCGAACGTAATCAAAGGAGAGAAGTTCGTTAACCACGGTTATCGATGTTACACGTTGTCGATTATGAAGAACATGTGATTGTTGTTTAGATGTGCATGTTGTCAGTGGCAAACGCGTACTGTAGTGAACGAACTTTCGCGGCGTGCAAAAAAGAATAAAAAAATAGAGAAGCAATGACTACACGGCCGTGGCACTAAAAAAGCCTGAGAAGGTTCGAGTAATGCCCTCCGTACCACTGGAGCATCACCCGCTGACTTAGCCACGAGGCAGCTAGCTTAGCTTAGCTTTAACTGCTGCGAAGCAAGTAGAACTGCTCGCCTCCCCTCGTCTGTCTGTCTTTTTTTTTTTCGCTTCTCGCTTCGTGCTTGCACTCCCTTTTATAAGAATATCGACTGTACAGGTGTATAAGACTTGCTGCGCGAACGCGGCTCAGCGTGAGATGTGTCGAATTTCAGGCGCGATGTGGTATCGGGTGACGAGCTCGCGCAAAGCGCACCCGTAAACGCACACTCGAAGCAATGTACGACTGCGCGGTGCGCGTGAAAGAAAACCGCACAATCTCCGAAGATGGCAATAACAATTCCTGAATTAAGTGCCAGTGAGATTCAGCGGCTTAAATATATAGGGGCTCGGGAGTGTTCGAAGGTGAACGCGTGTGCTGGGTACGAGCGTCGCCGGCCTGTGTTCCGGGCGCTCGAGCTCCGACGTCCTACGGCAACGCACCGTAGCCACCGCCTGTGGGAGGACACATCCAGGGACCTGGGGAAAACGACCAGCAACGCCCAGGGAGCGCCAACGGTTCTTGTACCGTGCGCTCCAACCTACGGCACCGCTCCGTAGGCCTCAACCGAGCCTGTCACCGTGGGATGCGGGCCCCCCTCCAAAACCAGCGACACCCCAGGTCAATGAACCACGAGCCGATCAGCCTTCGCCGCCACGCAGCACGTGTCCTACAAGGCAAGTCAGCCCCATCGACTCGGACGCCGATGGCCAGGCCAGTGCCACCGCAACGCTTTCTCGCCTCGTCACGTATCGGCGACAAACGCCGTGAGTGCTGAAAGCGAAGAACGCTTTGAAATAACTAACGACTTACGTTCTCTTTTCTTTTCTTATTTTTTTTTTCTGCGGGGGGGGATAACTTGTTTATAACGGCGTCCAATTTAGTGGTTCTTCTTCATGTTAGCAGTGGTTTTTGTTTGTTGGTTGTGTGTGCTTTCTATTAGAGGATAATTAAAAAATGTCTGTTTATAACGCTGCCGTCGCGTCTATTCTTTGCCGTCGACCGGTGTCCGAAGATCCGTGACAAAATAAGTGGCGAGCCTGCCAGGATTCCTTTTTCTTATTTTTTGTCACGGATCACAAGGATTTCTGAGCGGCGGAAAGAATGGACCTGACGAAAATTTTAGAGTTGGCTGTGAAGCTGGGCCTATCGAGTGAGGAAGCGATGAGTCTGTACAATCGCGAAGAAAAGAGGCTGAGGGATGAGCGAGCGGCGATACGCGAGGAGAAGAATGAAGAGGAGGAACGCGACAAACGGAGAATTGAACGAGAGAAGGAGTTTCTGTTGTGGAAACGGCGGACTTTGGAGGGAGGTAGTGAGAGGAGCAGAGAGAACAGGGACTCTATAGTAGAGACAAAACCTCCAAGGCCGACGCGAGTCTGTCCCAGAGAGTTGATGGCTCCTTTTCACGACAATACAGAGGATCTGGATGCATATTTGCACCGGTCTCAGCAGATGCCCTTAAGTCAAGGTTGGGAGCACCAACCGAGGTTGGCAAAAGCCACAGATGTTAGATCGGGCATAGGAAGGCCACGTATGAATTTACTTTTGGAATTTCGAGAGCCGGAGGCTCACAGCTCTGTTGCGAGAGAGAAGATGACTAGCGACCAGGCAGACTGTGAAAATGAAAAGGGGCTCGTAATTAACAATAACAAAGAAGTTGGCTCAGAAATGGCATGTGGACCCAGTAACGAACTTGTTAATGAACAGCATGCCGAAAGTGTTGGTGAGGGACCTAAGGAAACGATCGCGGTTTTGTCACGGGTCACCGAAATCGAGAGGAGCACATCGCTGAAAGGTGCACGGCTTCAAGGAAGAAGCACACGGCATAAGCAAGAGGTAGTACCGAAGAGTGTGAGGACCATTGACTTGGCTGAGATGCACAGTGTTGTTAAGCCAAAGCAAAGACGAAAGAAAACAACCCCGAAAGTTAAACACAAGAACCGTTGGCGCTCCCTGGGCGTTGCTGGTCGTTTTCCCCAGGTCCCTGGATGTGTCCTCCCACAGGCGGTGGCTACGGTGCGTTGCCGTAGGACGTCGGAGCTCGAGCGCCCGGAACACAGGCCGGCGACGCTCGTACCCAGCACACGCGTTCACCTTCGAACACTCCCGAGCCCCTTTGTCCACGTCACCTTCGTTTTTATAGCTCCCCCCTTCGTCTTCATCGTCTGTATTGTCGATGTAAGGCTTAACGTCTTCGTCGTCTTCTGCCACCTTTTCCTTGTCACCTCTTAAATGTGACAACCACCCTAAAAAAGCGACAAAAACAGAACAAACCAGCAAAACGATGTCAAGTAAGCTAAAAATGCACAGGCGTTCGTTCCGGTGCGATGATGCAGCCTTGTGCGGAGTTCAACTGAACGCAACCAACACGGCAACGCTAACCGCGGTATGAAGTATGTGAGTGTGAACATCCAACAACGACAGATAGGTCTCACAAACACAAGGAAACAAAACACACATTAAGTTGCTTCAACATACAACCGTAATTGGATGTAAAAATGCGAGGCGGCGAGCAATCACTACTGCAGTCGTTGCATGCACGCGCCGCGTTACGTACTGATTCAGGTAGTCGAGAAAAACGATTTCAAGCGAAGAATTGAGTCAGCGAAAACGGAAGGCGAGACAGAGCTAGAACTTTATTCCTCTAACTACGGTGATCCACGCTTGTGTACTTTCTCTCTTGTACGACTTATCCGGGAACTGATACAGTTTTACAGGCGGATCGCGTGCCGGTATACTGTCTGCACTGCTGTGGCACACAGTAATACTTCGGACCTCGCTTCCGCTTTCGCGGGGTCGCTTCTACCATCGCGGAAATGCAGCTTCGCAAAGCAAGCCTCTCGGTTCAGCGTGCCAAGCTCACGGCGCAACGTCTAAGCTCTCCGCACCGACCTAAGAACGCGTGCGCACGCGTGCCGCCGCTGTCGGCTGTCGGTGAAACAGGCGCGCCCTCCGCCGCGCTTATTCCCAGTTTCACCAGCGCTTCTCTCCAGAGCCGCAGCGCGGCGCTGTCGTCGCTCCGCAAACTTGAGCTTTGGTTCCCTATAGACCTTTTTAACGTGGGCGCCGCCATATTGCTTAGCGGGCGCCGCCATCCCTCGTCTGGCAACTCTTCTGGCATGTGCGAAGCTCCACGGTTGCATGGTAGGTATACGTGCGGCCGCAGTTTTAGTCGGTTTTTTTTAGTTCTGACGCGGTGAATTTCGATTGAAGTGGTGCAGGTTCTTTAGACAATTAGTCTGTGAGGCGTTTTGAGTAGGTTTAAGCCGTTGAGAGTCAATTGTATGATTATACGGATGCCGCGAACGAGTTCCCACTTGGTGGATGCATTATATTTACAGCACTGACTTTCTGCTCGAAGAACGCGCAATATTTTCAGCTCTTTCCTTTCCAGGAAGAGCAGCAACACTTCGAGGGCACAAGTTAATTTTTTTCTCGCGCTGTAGGTATCCGGCTTTATTAACGCGATTTGTTTACGCCACGCCGTCGCATCGGCTACCGCTCTTACATGAAGCCGTGTGTTGACGTTTAGTGGTTAGTTCCATTTCATGGCACGGACGGGCTTTGTTTGCTGCCTTGAAACTTATCTCGATTGTTTTTCAACTCAATCCAGATAGCGCTTGATCACGATCGAAATTGCGCCGTGTGTCTCTGCACAACAGACTATTTACTATTCGATTCTTCGTAGGCACCAACTCTTGCTTTACTATTCGTCGCCGTGGTACTTTGACCTGCGATAGATAGAAATGTTACATGGGGCTGTTTATCGGATAAAAATATTGTCACTGATGGAATAGCCGTAGGCTGCGTACCTTCCGTTCATAGCCGAGCTCGAGCATCGGCGTCGATCGGGGCGCCATTGCGCTTCATTCGCCAGAAAGGAAGTGTTCTGAACATACCCGAGAACACGCGGAAGGCACCAAAGTTTTTCCTATTTAAGCTTGCAAGCCATAAACGCCGCTGCTCCTCGTCAGCAGGAAAACGATTTAACTTGAAGAGTCCTGCAGCCGCAAAGAGACTCCGTGTCTGGTGATGCACTTCGCATTTTTTCTCCCGACAACAGTTTCCTTTTTTCTGTAGTTGTTACTACACCCAAAAACAGGCACAGTGGTTCCCTGTTGCCTTATTACTTGCCGGCATGGCCAATGAAAAAGAAAAGAATCCGCAAGTTGACCTACAACACGCAAAAAATTCCTCGACAATGACACACATCCCAGCGTCAACACACGCACTCCAAGCCAGCGAGCACGAGCCAGAAAGGAGGAAAGCGCTGTTGCCAGACCTGTCCTCCTCGCCCGTTAAAAAAGGTCTATAGAGGGGCTACTCCAG
>JALIZH010030552.1:0-36132 GCA_030522465.1 Rhipicephalus appendiculatus | reverse complement strand
AGGTCCTGGAATTCTTCAAATAAGTTTGAAAAACAGGAACTGGAATTCTGTAGAATGCACATCTCTATTCCAAGCATCAGTTCGCATTAAACCTTTTGCGTCAGACAGTACAGTATATTTTTAAATCACTATAAAACACCATCAGCTTACCGATGAACCTACAGAAGCAAGCATTTTCATAAAAGTGCAAGCCATGTCGCAAGACAACAAATTGAAGAAATACAACACTCTAAAAATGTCAACGAAAGAAAAAGCCGGCAGATCCCACGCACTGTGGGAATCGATGTAATGCGAAGAAACCAGGAAGGAGGAAATCATGCTTTACATAAATTGAATGCCATGTTTTACATGTTAGGACCTGTCATTTATGTCCATCATCAGTCCACCAAATTTGGTGTATATCAAGCTAACGAAATGGCCGCGAGATCGTCATGAGCGTGGCATGCAAGTCATGTCGCACATGACATGGCATGATTTCCATATTACCACTTGTCATTTATGTTCGTCATACAGTCACGTCACTCAATCCCAAATTCGGTGTTTATCAAGCTAACCAAACGGGCCGCGAGAGCGCCATGAGCGTGGCATGCAAGTCATGTCGCACATGACACGTCATGATTTCCATATTACCACTTGTCATTTACGCTCGTCATACAGTCACGTCACACACTACCAAATTTGGTGCATATCGAGCTAACGTAACAGCCGCGAGCGTGCCATGAGCGTGGCATGT
Source organism: Rhipicephalus appendiculatus (assembly GCA_030522465.1). Classification (NCBI taxonomy): domain Eukaryota; kingdom Metazoa; phylum Arthropoda; class Arachnida; order Ixodida; family Ixodidae; genus Rhipicephalus; species Rhipicephalus appendiculatus. Next base: position 35,399 of record JALIZH010030552.1, on the reverse strand, counting down.
AAATCATACTTTCCATGACAAGTTAGTCATGATTTTCATGATAGGGCCTGCCAATTATGTTCGTCATACAGTCATGTTATGCCATACGGAAATTTGGTATAAATCCCATTAACGATACGGCCAGGAGAGCACAAAGTCGTAGGCGGCGAGATAGAGAGCTAGCTAGATAGATAGATAGATAAATGAATATAGATAGATAGATAGATAGATAGATAGATAGATAGATAGATAGATAGATAGATAGATAGATAGATAGATAGATAGATAGATAGATAGATAGATAGATAGATAGATAGATAGATAGATAGATAGATAGATAGATACGCTCAAAGTCGTCGAAGTTCGCTAAGAAATGCTTCGCATTTAAAAAAGCTAAACGAAGTGAATACGTAGCGCACAAACTAGCTATCACAGCAAAGACTGTTTGAGTTCCCAGTGTACAAAACAAGTTGAACCTAACAGATATCACTTTATGTGTCATGCCAAAAAATCCAATTTTAAGAATGCTGTAACTGACTGTTTCGTTTTCTGGCATAATTACGGCATTTTGAGTGCTTGTCTTTTTTCTTTTGAATTGTAAGTTCAAATAATTGCCTCAACTAAAATTCTTTCTGTACCGCACGTTGCTTCACCTGGCAGTCATGCAGCGCTAGCAGCGCTGGGCGTCCGAGGCCGCATGCTGCGCTTTGTGCAGGGCTTCCTGTCCGGCCGATTTTTCCGCGTGAGAGTCGGCCACGCGCTCAGCTCTCTACAACAGGTAACGACAGATGTGCCACAAGGTTCGGCTACTGAGCCCCTTCTTATTTAACATCGCATTGGCGCATCTGCCAGCTGTCATTCCTTCCGGACCAAGCGCTACCTGGTCCACTGCTCCATGATTAAAAATATGTACTCCGACTTAACATAACAAAATATAACAAAAATTACACAGACGTTTCGCCACCTATGCGGGTGGGCATCCTCAGTATGCACTGGCACAAAATGAGCGGAGGTCGCCCAGTCCACTGCTAGTCTCGCATGTCTCTGTACACATCCGGTAGGGGGCCGCGGTTGTTGTTGCACGCCGACTTGTCGCGACGGATGAACCACGACTCAAAGCAGCTTTCTCTTCCCCCACCTTTGTTCCCGAGCCAAGCGTCGTCGCATTACTGAAGTCGAAGGCATGCCCTGTCGTCCAGCAGTGTTCGACCAGTTCGGTCTTGGAACGCGTGGCGTGGGTGGCTTTAGCGACGTCCCCTTTGTGCTCTTTGAGCCTCGTTGACCGCTTCCTTCCTGTTTCGCCTGATGAATGTGGCGTCGCAGTCCCCACACGGCACCTTGTAAACGACCCCGCTTTGATCATTTGCAGGGGTGCGGTCTTTGGGCTTCGTGAACACGTTTCCCAAGGTGCAGTGAGGCTTGAAAACGGTTTTAATGCCCAGTGGACGAAGCGCTCTCCGAACAGAGTCAGACACACCCTGAACGTAAGGAATGGAAACAATGGATGTTGTGTTTTCTCGCGGCACACTCCTTGTTCCTTTGCCCATGCGTTTCTGGGTGTCGTTGATAAATGTCCTCGGATAATGCCTACGTTCCAACGCACCAACCACATTTTCCATCTCATGTCGCCGCAAGTACTCATCAGAGCAAACAGCATCGCAACGGGACAAGAAAGTCCTCACGACGGACCGTTTTTGCTCAGTCGGGTGATGCGACTGAAAGGACAAAAATTACACCATCTCCCGCTAAAGGGAACCATGTGTAGATGTGAAGCATCGGGCGCTAACGCTTACACTGGCGGCGGCGTTGACGCTGGCGCTCATCGCAGCGTTGCGCAGGAGAGGAAACTGGGGAGGCGCAAAGCAGGCAGTGATGGAGCAGTGTTTCCTACTGGAACATTGCCAATCGCTGCTAATGGGCAATGAGAGACAGATACTCCGACTGGACACAGAAACCCGCACTCCGCTTTTAGTTAACGCGCACGCTGCGAATTTTTATTGTTCAACAACGCACAGGAGAAATCTCCCACCGGCACCACCTTGGAGGTCAAGATCCATTGCCATATATACGGGGTGGCCAGTGAACGGTTGTGCAGCGCGAGCAGTCGGTTTTTTCAACCAAGAAACTCGCTAGCAGACGCTGCCGGCGTCGCGAGGCGAGAGAGAAGGGGGGGTGCGTAGGAGAGGGGAGGGGGAGGGGGGACGCGCATGCGCAGTGGGGAGTGTGGACGCCGCGGGCAGGTATGCCTATAGGAGAGAGCGCAAGAGGGGAGAGAGGAAGGGAGGCGCATGCGCAGTGAGGGTGTGGTTGCCGCGGGGAGGGATGCCTAGAGGAGAGAGAGGGGGGAGAGGAGGTTTTTTATTTTTATTTTTTTGAAAGGGTTTGCGCATGCGCAGTAAGGGTGGTCACTCCGGCACACCATCACCACCACCGGATTAAGCTTCGCCATAAGATGCTTCACATCTAAAAAAAATTACACCATCTCCCGCTAAAGGGAACCATGTGTAGATGCGAAGCAGCGGGCGCTAACGCTTACACTGGCGGCGGCGTTGACGCTGACGCTCATCGCAGGGTTGCGCAGGAGAGAAAACTGGGGATGCGCAAAGCACGCAGGGATGGAGCGGTGTTTACTACTGGAACATGCCAATAGCTGCTAATGGGCAATGAGAGACAGAAGACTCCGACTGGACACAGAGACCCGCAGTCCGCTTTTAGTTAACGCACACGCTGCGAATTTTTATTGTTCAACAACGCACAGGAGAAATCTCCCACCGGCACCACCTTGGAGGTCAAGATCCATTGCTATATATACGGGATGGCCAGTGAACGGTTGTGCAGCGCGAGCAGTCGGTTTTTTCAACCAAGAAACTCGCTAGCGGACGCTGCCTGCGTCGGCGTCGCGAGGCGAGAGAGGGAGGAGCGTAGGAGAGGAGAGAGAGGAGGTGACACGCATGCGCAGTGGGGAGTGTGAACGCCGTGGGCAGGGATGCGTAGAGGAGAGAGGGGGGAGCGTAGGAGAGGAGAGAGAGGGGGAACGCGCATGCGCAGGGGGAGTTAGACGCCGCGGGCTGGGATGGAGAGGGGGGAGTGTAAGAGGGGGAGATAGGAAGGGAGGCGCATGCGCAGTGTGGGTGTGGTTGCCGCAGGGAGGGATGCCTAGAGGAGAGAGAGGGTGAGAGGAGGTTTTTTTATTTTTATTTTTTTTTTCAACTGTTTGCGCATGCGCAGTAAAGGTGGGCACGCGGCACACCACCACCACCACCACCACCGGATTAAGCTTCGCCATAAGATGCTTCACATCTAAAAAACCTCCGGTATCGCATTCCTTCCGGTGCGCTGTTGTTTCCACCCCGCCATTACAATTCCTGCGGACAAGCACATCCAGGAAAGGCAAGGCAAGGCAGAGAAAGCTGCTTGAGTCGTGGTTCATCCAGTCGCGACAAGTCGGCGTGCAACAACAACCGCGGCTCCCCCTACCGGATGTGTACAGAGACATACGAGACTAGCAGTGGACTGGGCGACCTCCGCTCATTTTGTGCCAGTGCATACTGAGGATGCCACCCGCATAGGTGGCGACACGTCTGTGTAATTTTTGTTATATTTTGTTATGTTAAGTCGGAGTACATATTTTTAATCATGAACTCACCCGGCTTTTGGAACATTTTTGCATCTACTGCTCCATATACGCTGACGACGTACCAGGAATCTGCGATCTGTTCGATCCTGCCTGCAGAGTGCACTGAAGGCTGTGGTCGGCCACATCGCATCTGTCGGTCTAGTGGTCTCTCCGGCCAAAACGAAGGCACTTCTTGTGCACCCCAGAGCAAGAACGCGCAGCAGGGTGGCCCGTCTAACCATCGAGGGCACCACAAACCCGTGGGAGACTGCGGTGACCTACCTTGGACTTCGCATCGACCATCGGCTCTCCTGGGCTCCCGCCGTCAAGGAGGCCATGGGAATGGTGAGGAGAATCCAGAGGGCGGTGAAGGGCATCTTCCTCAGTGGCCGCGGCTGCTCACCATCCTGGGCTCTTCGTCTTCACGCAGCAGCAGCAACTTCGAGGCTACTGCACGCATTCCCGAAAGTGGCACTTCCTCCGCGGCTTCTGGAGAGCCTCGAGCTGTTGCATAGGGGCTTCATTCGGTGTGTCCTCGGCCTGCCGCGGTCCTCGCAAGTAGCAGCCACCCTGGCAGAACCGGGTGTCTGGCCTCTCTCCCTGCTCCTACAGCAACGCGGTCTACTACACATTGATCGGCTAGCCAACGCGCCTGATGCCCCCCGCTTGCCCGGCTGCAAAGCCGACCAACATCTCGGATGGGCGAGCTGCTACAGGTCTATCGAGAAGCTGTGGGACCGGTGCCTCCAGCCATACCTCCTCCTCCACCAACGGAGAAACTACTGGCTGTCATTACCGGTCAGGCAGGACTCTCCAAGCGTCGGTCACCCACCTGCGCTCTCCAACAGGCGTCTGCCTCCAAGCTAGAGGAACAGCTGGTTGGAAGGTTTATTGCTTACACGGACGGCACCGTCCTCCCAGATACAGGCTCAGCCACAGCACTTGGTAATGCCAGCACTTGGTAGGACGGCCTCCTGTCTTCTCCCCTTTGGGGCCTGCTCTACCGCCGCAGAGACGGCGGGTCTCCACCTTGCAGTTGATCTCCTGGCGGCAGACCCCTCAATGTGCCCCGTCGCTGCCGCGTGCGACTCAAGAGCCGCGTTGCTGGCCATGGCGAAACCAGCACGGGCAGGCTTCAGAATGCAACTGCTCGTCACCAAGCTGCATGCCCTCCTTGCCAGTGGCGTCGATGTTTCTCTGCACTGGGTCCCATCTCATGTGGGAATCCAAGGCAATGAACATGCATACGCACTGGCGAAAGCAGCGCATCACTGCACCGTGTCTGTGTGCCGTGCCTTGCCGTGGTCACCTCAGACTTTTCGAGGCTCACATTGAGAAGGCTACTACTACGCTGCCACCCCGACGATCATGTAGCCAGGATGGAACCACCGACCCGGCTGCCTGACCGGGGTCTCACCAGGAGGGAGAGGTCCCTTCTACCGCGTTTACGCATCGGCTGCTCCTGGCCTGCGGCCCGGAGTCATCGGCTTGGCAGAGCCTCGTCCCCTGCGTGCACTGCGTGCGGGGCGGACGAAACCATTGAGCACCTGTTGTGTGTATGCCCAACGCTTCAAGCAAAACTAGCCACCTTGCTCGCCACAGTCCGTCGCCAGGGTCCACCCGCGGCTACACAGAGGGACCTCCTCTTACCTGCATGGCACCACACCCAGGTCTTCAAGGCGGTTGTTCGCTTCCTTGGGGACACTGGACTGGACAACCGGCTATAGAAGCCACCCGCCGCGTCAGCGGTCACGGGCGCCCTTTCTCTTCTTCTCCTCTCTTCTCAACATCTTTAATACCCTCTCCCCCCATTCCCCTACAGGCACTGAGCCGTGCTCCCAACTAGAGCTGCAGAAGTTGCATCTTTTCCTTTCTTCAACCTCTACTCCTCCTCCTCCTTTATCGCCGCCGCACACAGGCGCACTCGCTCATTGGCGCGCACACCACATAGGCCCCAACTCAACTCTTTCGTTCATTCAGCAACATGAACAAAAGGCGAAACATGCCGGTCACATTAAGACACAATACTGCCACGCGCGTTTTGTATTATACTTGTGCTGTATTCGGTTTGCGCCCACAAAGACTGTAAGCAATGCTCAGCGCAAACCGCGCCTCATTTTTTCTAGAAGCTTCGCGTTTATTGTAGATCGTTGTGTTAAGATTGCGCGCAAGACGCGAACACGCGAGCTTATTCCAGAGCTTTCGCGACAACCAGTGATAAGACTGGAATATTCGATGACACGCGTATAAATGCCGACGCGCTTCACCGCTTGTCAGTTGATCGACGGCCGACGCTCTGTTCGCCGCTATCAGTGCATACCGTGTGTATTGCTGTATTCTTACTTTCCGTTTCCCGGCCACAAGTTCGGCCCAAATAAACAGCTTCATCTTGGACACGTCGCCTGCTGCCTTCGTCGACGTCACGACCACGTGACATCTGGTGGAGGTGCTGCCCCTCCTTTCATGTACCGAACGCCCCCGTCAAGCCGTGAACCCAGCCCAAGTCGCCAAGAAGAAACCGACACCATCCAGGAGAGTCGAGCTAGCCGGAGACTACAAGGACTGGCACCACAATACGGACTCCTACCGGACAAGCGAAAAGGCACGGCGACGAAGACGACAGGCACGATGACGGCCGCTGCGTCCCCTGCAACGATCGTGATCCAGCCACCGAGAGAGCCACCGACCTTCCATGGATCGCCAAGCGAGGACCCCCGAGACCTGGCTGGAGACGTACGAACGAGTTGCGGCTTTCAACAACTGGGACTCCGAGGAAAAACTGCGCCGCGCGTACTTCTACCTAGAGGACGCCGCGAGGACGTGGTTCGAGAACCGAGAGTCCACGTTACAAACTTGGGATCTCTTTCGGACGACGTTCCTAAGCACGTTTACCAGCGTGGTCCGCAAGGAACGGGCCGCAGCTATGTTGGAGACCCGTGTGCAGCTGCCCAATGAGAGCATCTCTATCTACACGGAGGAGATGAGTCGCCTGTTTCGACACGCCGACCCAAGTATGCCCGAAGAGAAGAAAGTCAGGTTCCTAATGCGGGGTGTGAAACAAGAACTCTTCGCTGGCTTGATAAGAAACCCGCCGAAGACGGTCGCCGAATTCGCCTCCGAAGCCTCGACAATTGAAAAGACGCTCGAGATGCGGACACGGCAATACAACCGCAGCTTCTCCGCTACAAGCTATGCCGACATCCAATCGCTGGGAACCGCCTGACTTGCGTGAGACGATCCGAGCGATCGTGCAAGAGGAGCTGCGGAAAATTCTACCTTCAGTGCAGCCTCAGGTCGATTCCATCGCTGACGTCGTACGCCAGGAGATCCAGCAATCACTGGGCGTTCCGCAGCTTCCAGAGCCGCAGCTGCAAGCCATGAGCTACGCTGCTGCAGCCCGACGCAGTGCACCCCCTCCACGCCCCCGTCAGGACGGCGCACAGCAGCACTACCGTCGCGAGACGCCGCCGCCACCACCACCGCCGCCATCTCACCCGCCTGTCAGCCAGCGCTACACGCGCAGGAAGACCGACATCTGGCGCGCCCCCGACCACCGCCCACTATGCTACCACTGCGGAGAAGCCGGCCACACTTACCGCCGATGCCAGTACCGCCAGATGGGACTGCGTGGTTTCGCCATCGACGCGCCGCGTCCACAGCGGGGTGAAAGACCCCCGTGACATCGCTGACTACCTTGCAGGAGCGCAGTGGACACCCCGACGACCTTCCCGATCGCCTTCCCCAGGCCGCTACATCTCACCGCGTCGCAGTCAGTATGCCGGCCCTGCTCGGGGCCGATCTTCGAGCCCTTACCCGGAAAACTAAGGGCAGCAACCGATGGAGGTGCGGTTGCTGAACGACGAAATGCCGAACATCCTCCGCCGACGACGACGACGGCTCAGAGAAGTCTTAAGCAACACGCAGCAAGCCGAACGGAGCCTGGATGACGAAACTTCACGACCGGAAGAACAGACGACGCAACGCCGAAGCAGTGGAACAAACCATCGTGAGCCGCGACCCGACGCCTCGACCCAACCGCAACGCCAGGCGACGAACTAGCGACCTCGACGTTCTCATCGACGGCCACAGCGTCACAGCCTCTCGTCGACACCGGGGCCGACTATTCCGTCGTCAGTGGGCCGTTCGCCGCGAAGTTGAGGAAAGTTAAGACTGCCTGGGAAGGAGCCGAAATTCGGACCGCTGGAGGCCATTTAATAACACCCGGGTCTGTACAGCAAGAGTCACTATCAATAATCGGACTTACCCTGCGAGCTTTGTAATCCTACAGCACTGCTCCAGGGACGTAATACTTGGGATGGACTTCCTAAGTAAACACGGCGCCGTCATCGACCTAAGGTCTGAGTCGATAACACTAACCTCAGAAAAAGCACTGCCTACCGAGACGACGCCAGGGAGCCATGCAGTGAACGTGATAGAAGAGCACGTCACCGTTCCGCCTCTCTCCAGCGTCATCATTTCCGTCGGCACCGAACAACCCGCAGACTTCGAAGGCGTCATCCGAGGGTGATCGCACCTGCTTGTAAACCGTCAGATTTGCGTCGCACGAGGCATCGCCGAGTTGCGTGAAGGGAAAGCAACAGTGATGCTTACGAACTTCAGCAACGAATACAAGCACGTGAGCAAAGGCACGACGGTCGCCTACATCGAAGACATCCTGGAAACCAGCGACGCCCCCTGCCCTCGCCGAAGTTTACCGAACATGCTACGACGAACCAAGCTCATCAACTAACTTTCGACGTCAATCCGAGCCTTCCGACGCATAAACAAGATCAGCTCAAAACCCCTGCTCCTGCAATACAAGGATTGCTTTTCGTCGTCGTCCAGAGTTCGACAGACACAAGTCGCACAACACCGCATCATAACAGAGGAAAGTTCCAGGCCACTACGTCAGAGCCCGTACAGAGTTTCAACGAGGGAACGCGAGGCAATAAAGAAACAAGTCGACGAAATGCTACGCGACGACATCATCCAGCCTTCAAAGAGTCCGTGGGCGTCACCCGTGGTGTTAGTGAAGAAAAAGGACGGAACCCCTACGCTTCTGCGTCGATTATCGCCGCCTGAACAAAATAACGAAGAAGGACGTGTACCCTCTCCCACGGATAGACGACACCCTCGATCGGCTCCACAACGCGAGGTACTTTTCGTCGATGGACCTCAAGACCGGCTATTGGCAAATTGAAGTCGACGAGAGAGACCGGAGAAAAGACCGCGTTTATAACACCAGACGGCCTCTTCGAGTTCAAGGTCATGCCCTTTGGTCTTTGCTCGGCGCCTGCGACATTCCAACGGGTTATGGACACAGTACTGGCAGGATTGAAGTGGCAGACTTGCCTGGTGTACCTGGACGACGTCATTGTGTTTGCTTCAAACTTCGATGAACACCTCCGGCGACTTGACGCAGTACTTCAAGCAATCAAGACCTCCGGCCTCACCTTGAAGCCTGAAAAGTGCCGCTTCGCATACGAGGAGCTCTTGTTCTTGGGTCACGTGATCAGCAAGTCCGGAGTACGCCCCGATCCTCAAAAGACAGCCGCCATCGCTACATTCCCGCCACCCGCCGACAAGAAGGCCGTCCGTCGATTTCTCGGCCTGTGCGCCTATTACAGGCGGTTTGTCAAAAATTTTGCCCGCATCGCCGAGCCCACTCACTAACCTTACCAGAACCAGAACCTTACCAGTTCAAGTGGGAATCACCGCAAGAGGAAGCATTTCCAAGAACTAAAACGACGCCTGCAAATGCCTCCGTTACTTGCGCATTTCGACGAACACGGCGAAACAGAGGTGCACACCGACGCAAGCAGCGTGGGGACTCGGCGCCGTCCTTGTGCAGAAGACGGACGGACTGGAAAGGGTTATCAGTTATGCTAGCCGGTCGCTATCCAAGGCAGAGGCCAACTATTCAACAACAGAAAAAGAGTGCCTCGCCATCATCTGGGCTACGTCGAAGTTTCGCCCCTACCTCTACGGCAGGCCCCTTCAAAGTTGTGAGCACGACCACCACGCCTTGTGTTGGCTAGCTAACTTGAAAGACCCTTCAGGTCGCCTCGCAAGATGGAGTCTCAGACTTCAAGAATTCGACGTTACCGTCGTTTACAAGTCCGGACGAAAGCATTCTGACGCCGACTGCTTGTCTCGCGCCCCCGTCGACCCGCCGCCACAGGACGACCTTAATGATGACTGCTTCTTGGGAACCATCAGCGCCGATGACTTCGCTGAACGACAACGAGCCGATCCGGAACTCAAGGGCCTTATAGAATACCTCGAGGGCAAGGCCACCATGGCTCCAAAGGTATTCAGGGACGAGGACTCGAGTCGTTTTTCTTGCGCAACGGCATTCTCCTAAAGAAAAACTTCTCGCCACTCCGGGCTGACTCCCTCCTCGTAGTACCTTCAGCGTTACGTCCCGAAGTTCTGGACGCTCTGCATGACGACCCGACAGCTGGACACCTTGATTTTCCCGTACGCTCGCGAGGATACTAGAAAAGTACTACTGGCCTCGCCTCACTGCCGACGTGACCCACTACGTGAAGACCTGCCGAGATTGTCAACGACGGAAGAGACCACACACTAGGCCAGCCGGACTTCTGCAACCCATCGAGCCACCTCGCCGACCGTTCCAGCAAATCGGCATGGACTTACTGGGACCGTTCCCGACGTCGAACTCCGGAAACAAATGGATCGTCGTAGCAACGGACTACCTCACCCGCTACGCCGAGACAAGGGCAAGCGCCCAAGGGCAGTGCAGCCGAGGTAGCAAAGTTCTTCGTCGAGAACATCGTACTGCGTCATGGCGCCCCAGAGGGTCCTCATTACCGACAGAGGTACGGCCTTTACAGCGGACCTAACGCAGGCGATCCTGAGGTACAGCCAAACAAGTCACCGCCGGACCACCGCCTACCACCCGCAGACCAATGGTCTCACCGAACGTCTAAATAAGACCATCGCCGATATGCTGGCCATGTACGTCGACGTCGAGCACAAGACGTGGGATGCCATCCCTTCCCGTATGTAACCTTTGCATACAACACGGCGGTACAAGAAACGACGCAGATGACGCCGTATGGATTGGTCTACGGAAGGACCCCGGCAACGACGCTCGACGCCATGTTGCCCAATGTATGTCTGCGACGAGGAAAACGTCGACGTCACCGTGTACCTTCAGCGCGCCGAAGAAGCCAGACAACTCGCCCGTCTGCGCATCCAGAGCCAGCAAAAGACCGACAGCCGTCGCTACAACCTCCGAAGACGCCACATGGAATATCAACCCGGTGACCGTGTATGGGTCTGGACGCCAGTTCGCCGACGGGGACTTAGCGAGAAGCTCCTTCGACGATACTTCGGTCCGTACAGGGTACTTCGACGTCTCGGCGCACTCGACTACCCGAGGTTGTCCCTGACGGCATTACGAACTCTCAGCGGCGCCGTGCGCGACCTGAAGTCGTCCATGTCGTGCGCCTCAAGCCGTATTACGCGCGTTAGTGAACCTGAAGACTGTAATTTTTGCTTTATTATTGTACTTTCGTGCTTGTGCTTGTTGTTTATTGTACTTTCTTGCTTTATTATTGTTATTTATTATTGCATGAATCCCCCCCCCCCGTGTTCTGTTTTAAGCATCGGGACGATGCTTTTTTCGTGAGGGGGGCATTGCCACGCGCGTTTTGTATTATACTTGTGCTGTATTCGGTTTACGCCCACAAAGACTGTAAGCAATGCTCAGCGCAAACCGCGCCTCATTTTTCTAGAAGCTTCGCGTTTTATTGTAGATCGTTGTGTTAAGATTGCGCGCAAGACGCGAACACGCGAGCTTATTCCAGAGCTTTCGCGACAACCAGTGATAAGACTGGAATAATCGATGACACGCGTATAAATGCCGACGCGCTTCACCGCTTGTCAGTTGATCGACGGCCGACGCTCTGTTCGCCGCTATCAGTGCATACCGTGTGTATTGCTGTATTCTTACTTTCCGTTTCCCGGCCACAAGTTCGGCCCAAATAAACAGCTTCATCTTGGACACGTCGCCTGCTGCCTTCGTCGACGTCACGACCACGTGACAATACACTCCGCACCATAAGCCAATCACTTCATGACATAGCTTTCAATCCAAACGTCTGTATACGGCTCATATAGTCTGCGTCGACATTTTCACCACCCTTAATATACTGAACGGTAAACATGTACTCTTGTAGCGACAAGGTTCATCTGAGTGCTCTAGAATTCGCATATTTAGCTTTCTGGAAGTACTCAAGTGGTTGGTGGTCCGTCTACTCTACAAAGGGTTTGCCATAAAGGTATATATGGAACCTTTGTATTGCCCACACCAAAGCTAAGCACTTTCTCTCAATAGTGGAATAACGCGTCTCTCGTGGAAGAAGCTGCTTGCTGGCATATGCTACAGGATGTAAATTACCATGATGCTCTTGCATCAACACTGCCTTTATGTTTTATCAGAGACATCGGACCTCAATACAAATGTCTTAGAAAAAATCTGGTGCTCTCAATATTGGACTCGTGGTCAGAGCACGGCGAATGCCTTCAAATGCTACATCTGTCTCATGTGTCCATTCGAGTTTGTTCCTTTCTTGCTTTCTGGTGGCTCGTACCAACGGCTCGGCTACCTCGGCGTACATTGGAATAAAATCCCTGTAGTAGCCGGCTAGCCCAAGACATGACCTTATCTATTTCTTTGTCTCCGGCCGCCTGGCAGAAAGTAGTTTGTCCACTGTTGTCTGCAGCGGACGAATGTGTCCTACACCTACACAGTGTCCAAGAAAAATGACACTGGGGTGACCCATCTCGCATTTTCGTGTCTTTACAGTAAGGCCAGGTTGCTTGATTATTTCTAAAAGCTGTCCGAGGGTTGCTACATGCTCATCCCACGTATCGGTGGCGAAAGTATAACATCTATATAGTGCTGCACACCGTTCAAGTCACGGAGAAGTATCCTCATCAGGCGTGTAAATACCGCCGATGGCGGTTTGATGCCAAAGGACATGAAGTTGAACTGGTATAGTCCCGACTGCGTAGTAAAAGCCGTTTTTGCCTTTGATTCCCTCGACAAGGGGCACCTGCCAGTATCCTTTTGACATGTCCAACTTGGAAAAGAACTTGTTTCCAACTTCGGCGAAAACGACGTCAGTCCTTGGAATGGGCTCGACGTCGGACTCAAGTATCCTGTTGATCTTGCGAAAATCAATGCAGACCCCGTGACTGAGTTGTCCTGGCTTTTTAACAACCGCTAACGGTGAATTGTATGGTGAGGTCGACCTTTCAATTATTCCCAGTCTAAGCATCGCTTCCACTTCCTTTTCGACTATATTTTTAAGTGCAAACGGAAGATGATACTGGTGCACTTGGATGGGTGTCGCGGAAGTCAACTTCAGATGACATTCAACAAGATTTGTTTTTCCGGGAATGTCGGAAAAACATCTCTATATGCTTTGATGAGGGTTTTGATATCCTGCCCCTGAGACGATGAAAGGGACTCAGCGAGCCTAATTGCGTCCACGGCATTGGATAGCTGGGCATATGAGCAGGGTATCTCCAGCTCACAGTCATCAACTGCGATCAAAGCACAGATCAGGTCTCTTTTGCTCTCCGAGGTGCGTTCGTAACACCTCTTCAACATGTTTATACGAAACACCTTGACTTTATTGCCTACGTCTAGTAACGAATCTACTTCGTTCTTTTTCCCGACCACAAGAAAAGGCCCCTTCCATTCTAGAAGCAGCTTGTTCTGTGTCGTTGGTAAGAGGAGAAGCGCTTTGCTCCCACTTTCAGGTTCCGCTTCTTCACCCTCTTGTCGTAGTAACTACGCTGGTACTCCTTAGAAGTGGCCAGTTTCTCATGAGCCAACCGTACAGTCTCTCGAAGTCTCTCCGGCAGATCAATGACGTACTCGTACGTTGTTTTCACGTGATCCCGTACGTCTTCGCGAGTCCATAGCTCCAGGCGGATAGATAGATAGATAGATAGATAGATAGATAGATAGATAGATAGATAGATAGATAGATAGATAGATAGATAGATAGATAAAAATGTTCAAAGTGACTGAGTATTTTAAATGCGCAGGATTTCTTTGCGTACTGTAAGCACTTTTGCGTTTCTATCTACGTATATATCTATCGAGCCCCCTACATCTTGGGTGCTCCCCTAATCGCCTCCTTAACTAGGTGTAGAGCAAAATTTGTATGGGAGGATAAGAGGTTTTGACGATTATGTCTGGCTGGTAATGACATGAATAACGTGAAAATCCTGTCGCATACGTCGTCAAACCCTTTCCTGCATACACGAGTGGCGCATACCCCTATACCACGGGCCGCGCTATGCGGATATGCGCCATAGGTGTTTAACAATTTATGTCTACCCAGGAACGGCGAGGACAGACATTAGTAATTTAAAAGCGAGAACGTTAAGAAAAACTGACGTCAACAGCATTGACCCGACGAATGCGAAAAATAAATATCAGGGTCCCAGCAGGAATCGAACCCAAGCATTCTGCGTGGCAATCAAGTATTCTACCACGGAGCCACGCCAGGTCTCGGAACTGCTTTGGAAAAAATTACACCATCTCCCGCTAAAGGGGACCATGAGGCGATGCGAAGCAGCGCATGGGTTGATGTTTAAAGTTCCGTTCATTGCGAGCACCTTGCCCGATGTTAACGCGTTCCTTGCAAATGGAGCACACCATGAATTCAATGTAGTTGCTGTTGCTGTTACTCGTTCCCGAACTCTTGTTGGAGCACGCCACACCACGCGGGAGCAAATTGGTTCATCGCGCATCTGCAGAATCCCGTTCCCCGACGCCATAAGCAATGGCGCCATAGCGGCCGTTGCGAAGGAGAGTGCAACGGAGCGAGCGCGCGCCGCAGTATATACGAGCGCACAGCTGCGCCGGCGTGAGAGAAACGGGAGAGGAGAAACCAAGCGGAGGCAGCGCTCACGCCACCCCCTACACCCCACCTCCTCGCGGGGGGCTCACCCGAGAAGAGGGTCCTCCCACCTCCTCGGGCGCACGCGAGAGGGGGGAAGAGTTGGCGCATGCGCAGTAAGGGCGGTGACACCGCACGCACACCGGATTGAGCTCCGCCATAAGACGCTTCGCATCTAAAAGACCCTCTGCAGGCGTAATGTTGGCGACATGTCAATTCTGGTTGCAGTGCAGGCTATCTTATTTTATAAACATTACATATGCACTCTTATGAGGCAGGCGTCAGGTCGGGTTAACGTGAATCGTATACTTAAGCGCCATCCACTGTAGTTTATCCACGAAGCACTATCCAGGGCTACCATCCTCGCAAGCACAAGTGCTACATATCAGCTTACCGCTTCTGGTGTTGATAATACCCATGTTTCTGTTGGCACCTTTACGCTACTGTAAAGAACTGGTTATATGAAACATATCCCACTGTTGAACATAAGTCTGTGCGTACAACATTTGTACACATCTTTAACGTCATTTCGTAACATTTCGCTCAATAAAAAAATTACAGCCAGCCACTGTGCCTCCGCATGCTTCGCATAGCATCGCTTCCCATGGTACTTGTGCTCTGCCAATATTTTGTGACATCGCCTGGTCGAGCCCTGCGCTTTGGCGCAAGCGAAGGAGACACCGGCTGACAAGCTGGTAGAATGGGTGTTTATTTGCGGTGTACGTTGCAAATATAAATACAGAAAGAAAAGAGGGAAAGGGAAACAAGGTAAGTGAAACAAGAGATAGAAGCTTTGGCTATAGCTGAGCGAAGAACTGATAAGAGTACACTTCACTTACAACGGTTTGTGGGGATTGAGGCTAGCACGTCCCCATTTCGCGGGCTTTTTTTCGCCTATATCTAGCGTCCCCATGTCCAAACATGACTCTCCCCTCCTCCGCGGTCCGTTGGTGCTGGGAGAGCGGTAGTAACGCTAACCTCTCTCACCCGGCACCGGATCTCGACTGTGGCGCCGCGCTCGAGTCCCGCGTCTCGCGAGACGTTTCGCGGGTGCGGCGGGAGTCAGAATCTCTCTGGACAGCGAGGGGCAAGCACGTCTTTTCTTTCCTGTCCGTCGGCTACCTTTGTTCTTGGGGCTCGCTCGGACGGAGTTCGCCAACGGTGCCTTGCGCCCGCGGTGAACGCTTAGCTTCCGTTGTCCTTTCCGAACGCTACACGCTAAGAAATGATCGAGTAAAAATGGTGTCTTTTTGTCCCTCAACAATAATCGTCATCCGGCTTGCTTACGCTTCCTTTCTTGAAAACTCGGCGCTGGCCACTTTCCTATCAAGAATGCTAGTCACGCTGATAACGCGCATGTCGTTCGTGACCTGAAACTGCCGGGCACGCGGTTATAATGCGAGGAAAGGAACGCAAGATAGATGATTATTGTTGGGGGGACAGAAAGACACCCTTTTTACTCGATCATTTCTTAGAGTGTAGGCCGAAGAGCGGTGCGGTGTGTTCGCGCGTGGTTCATACTACGCCGAGCCGTACCTATCGAAGCCGACGCGAGCGGAGTTTGCCCTCGCTCGAGCGATCGGGCCCTGTGGTGGGGCTCGCTCGGTTCTGATCGTGAGAGTACGCAGCGTAGTCGCGAGGGAACGCTTTCCCTCAGCGGCGTGTCGCCGTGAGCCCTTTTGCCGCGGAGACGTGCTTGCGGCACCCTTTGTATTGTATTTTCGCCCGTGGCGTGGTTAAGCCCGTTGCTTTTCCCGCCGCCTTTTGGGAGCGGGCGTTGTACTACGTTTTGTGGTGTTGCCGCAGGCAATAAAGTGTTGCGTATTCTTGAGAGCAGTACTGTGTACTTGCCGCGCTGCGCTCGGCGCCTTTGCTGCCCTAACGCACGTGTGCTGCGGCGCGCTAGTTCACTCGAGGCGACGGCAGACGCGGCCCTGTGGCTCGCTAAGTCCGAACCCACGCTAGTGGTCCGTACTCCTGTGAGGTACGTGCACACTACAAGTTTTGCCTGCACAAAAACACACCAGCGGTTAGCGGGGCTACTTACCGCGTTCATTGCACAGGCTACCAACTCCGCGTTTCGCGTTCTTGAACATCTGTGTAGTATGTGCATGAACACAGGCTTAGTTTACACCATTACTGGGAAGCGCAACCCTTGACGTCTTAACAGCGAAGTTATTGGTAGTCGAGGCTTTCGTGTCCGCGATCTGTAGTAACGCAGGTGGGCCTCATAGACGGGTATGCGCCACCGACATTGTTTAAATCTCAGAACTAGCCACCGGTCCACTAAAAATTAAGCGAGCAGTTAGGCCGAACAAACGGGTATGTGCCACAGAAATCTGTGCGGCCTATCGGAAAACTATCACCATCATAAACGCGCCTGTTCCATTGAAATTGGCTAAATTCTACTGCAGACTTCCACGAAAAAAAAAAACCAACAGGTAGCCCAACAAATGGCGTGCGTGTTACCGCAGTGACACCAATTGTCACGTGATTCTTTATAGTTATAAAAAGTGGTGGCTATGCTACCACCTCAAAGCTTGGCATACAGTGTGTAGCGAGAGATGGAGACGTGAGACGACGTCGTGAAGGCGGCCGACGAGGCCGTGCCGAAGTCTCGCCACTTTATTGGGGATCTGCCAAGCGGAGCGGCGATGGCTGCCAGCGTCCGAACCGCCAGGCACGAGAACTCGTTCTGTCTGCCTCGCGCCTCGAGCTATCGCATGAGCTGCGCGAGAGGTGCGGCGTGGTGGCTAGTAAATGACGATGATGATGAAGGGCGATGATGATGACGCTACAAGTGTTTAATTAACGAGCAGTGATACAACAGATCCGAAAGATTTGCAAAACATTAAGAATCGCCGCATCTCCACTAAGTGAATGATGATGAGTGGGCGAAGCACGGTGATTGTTTGGTAACGGTGAATGTTTGGTGATTGTTTGATTTCGTTTTGCCTTCATTATTGCTGCTTTGTGGTCCGTGAAGTGTACAGCCAATGGTTCTTTGATCGGATCTAGCCTGAAGTTGGCAAAGACGAGGTCTATGCACGTTCCCCTGGTGGTTGTTGGTTGTTTCATGTCATACGAAATGCATTGTAGAGCGTATCGAGACGTCATATGATGCACAAGCCGTTTTTGCCTTTTAGCCACCGCTTCCCGAGCTCTCGCCTCTGGGGTACCAGGTTGTTGTCGGCGTTGCCGTTGAGCCGCCTTCCCGCGCCGTCAACTCCGAGTCCGCTTGGCGTTCTTGCCGTTTTTCCGCCGCTTACCGCGCCCTCAACTCCGAGTCCGCTTCGTGTTCTTGTCGTTTTGCCACCGCTTCCCGCGCCTTACGTTGGTTTTCATCCATGGCAGAAAGAGAATGTTCCATGGTCGTCATCGTCATCGGGTACCTTGTAAGTGCTAACGCGCTTATTCTTCATCGTCATCAGAGTCATCGTCATCGTAATGGCGTATAATGGGTACCTTGCATGTTCTGCACGCCGCCGCACGCCTAGAAAGCTCGATCTTAAGGTGCTGCGCCTCTAAAATGCGATAGCCTGATGAACGGAAGGCTACCAGCGTGGCTGTTTCATCAGCGTAAGCGAAGCGGAGCTCGTTGAATTTTTCTATTGATATGACGACGCTTATCAGTGCATATTGAATAGCGGTATTTATTATGTGCTTGTTCATGCCATCATTGCGCGTGATACACTATACGCTGTGCCTAGGTGTATGTTGAATACTTCAGCTACTACAAAGACTTAATGGTGATAATGGGCGTTTGTCGTCGGGATAAGGATGTGCCACTAGGCATCAACGCGGATGGGTCCGCGTCAAAGGGTTCTATAGCCATGAAACACCAAGAGACATTGTGCAAGCTGTCATATATCAAGATAACTACATCTGTAAAAGACACGGTTCACTTTCGTGTTACACCGATTCCTATGATGGAGGGAACGCCGTGTTCTTTTTGCTTCGTTTGCTCGGTAGCAGCGAAGGGGGGGGGGGAGGGGGGGGTCGCAGGCTAAAGCTTTGGATACAGTGACCGAGAATATGGGGAGCGTCCAGAGCGCGGCTCCCTGGTGAACTACCGCGACGGGCCCACTACGCGTCCGTAGGGCAACACGCAAACCACTGGAGCTGTTCCGTTTGTTTATGGTGGTGCTGCTGATGATGATTAAATATGTCTGTGTGCTTTGTGTGGTTGCGCCTTTAAAACACCTACTCGTTGCTCAGTTCATATGATTTGACGCCTGGCGCGATTTTACGTTTCTGCCACGCAATATATGATGCGCCAAGGAGACTCCTTCCACTACACGGCATGCATATGGTGTTTTTGCCAAGGAAGTTACAACAAGTATGGTGGATCTGTGGTAGAGCACCTGCTTGCCACGAAGACGGCGTGGGTTCTATCCTCACGCAAACCCGAAATTTTTATTGTTTATTTTCTATGTATGCATCTTTCTTGAATTAGCTGGCAACCAACGACGCCGACGACTACGCAGGAATTTCTGCGATACGAGCTCTTTAACGTTATCGCGTTAAAATCAGTTATTCAAATATGACCACTGCACTCTTAAGAGCAGAAGTACAGCAAGGGGTTACTGCATTCTTTAAAACATTGTAAATAAGCAGCATTGCGTACATGAGGGTTTGAATTTCATTTCAGCAACTGACGTCTTTTTCAGCTCCCAATAACAAGTTGCAACACAGGCATTTACGCTCAGCAAAATTTCATTTCAACGAACTTGTTCCTGGGTCCCCTTGAGGTGCGTTCAAGTGAAGTTTCCCTGTATCAAGTTATCGAAATAGCCGCAAGTGGACCAAGGCCGTACCAGTAAATCATGGTGTTCATGACATGCAACTCGTGTTTTCATGTTATGACGTCCAGTTTACATTCATCATAGAGTAATGTCAGGTCACAGCAATTTTTTCGCGCATCCCATTAACGAAACGGTCACGAGAGCACAAGGCCGCAGGCAGCTAGACAGACAGACAGACAGACAGACAGACAGACAGACAGATAGAGAGAGAAAGAGAGATAGAGAGATGCGCTCAAAGTCGGTGAAGTTTTTTATGTGTATTTATTTTTCGAATCGCGCACGTAAAGCTTGCAGGGCGTTGCGGCGCATGCGTTGTACGCTCATCTCTTGCGGGCTCCCGTTAAGTGACGCCCGCAACGCTACGCCCGCAACGCTACGCCCGCAAGTTTTGCTTGCGCTATTCGAAAACTCCATATTTATTTATTTATTTATATATTTATTTATTTATTTGTTTATTTCTTCAAGTTCCTTGAGGGCCCACTAGGAGCATTACATAAGGGGACAGGAACATAAAACAAAACACAATTTATGCAGAGGAAACATAATTGCATGTGAATACAGTCCCATAGTACAGTAATTCGTAAAATATACTAACAAGGCAAGCATTACAACAAGAGTAAACAACGAACGAAGTATAATTGTCGCTGAAGGTTAGAACATTCCAAATACATTAGCCATACTGAATTAAACAAATAAGGCTTAGTTATTGTTTCAATGCTGGAAGGCGAGCAATTTCATTCTTTTATTGATAAAGTTAAAGACGAATTTTGGTATTTTTCCGCGCTGGCGAAGATAGGGTTGGCTTTGCAAGTGTGATCGGTGCGACTAGCAGGGTGAGATGGCGGTAAAAAAGTCACAGTTTCGCCACGAGGGCGAAGCAATGAATGCGATAGCAAGCAATTAGTTTTTCACACGAAGAACGACAAGCAGCTCGATATTTGCAACGCGCCACCGCAGCACAAAGAAGGACGCTCGAAAAGGACGCATAGGTATACAAAGGACAAGCGTGAACTAACAACTGTCGCAGTTGTAACGAGTTTGTAATTGAGCAACGCGCTGCGAGTGTCCACAATGCAGAAGCCGACGCTGTTGTTGTTGTTGCCTCTGACATGGCTCATACCCACTCAGGGGGGATCGGCCAAGGATTGATTATATGATACTGTTAGACTTTTCGACGCTGTTTGATACTTCTTTTTTCTTTTAAACTGCGGCACGTGGAATGATCCCTCCGCGTCTCCCGCCACGCCGTGGCGTCTGACGCAAAGTGTGCCCGGTGTTCTTTTTTTCCCCTTCTATATCATGAGTGGTAAAGAAGGGCGCCACTTTTTCGTGCGCATCTCTAGGGCAGTTTTCAATTGGAAAGAAACTGTAAAAGCGTTGCGTGATAGAAAACACGCTCAGGCTGTTCCGAGATCTGCGTACCACGAGCAGCAAATGGTGCATATGAATAGCTCGCCGTTATATCGCTGGCACGAGCATGGCACGTGGCTTTGTTGGCTAGTACACCAGGCTGTGGAGCGAGGGGTCGCTGGATCGAACCCCGGGCCAGGTGGTTTGGAATTTTGTCTAAGGATGCCTTTTTATATATATACGTACATATACATATCCGGGACATGACGGCGTTGACAGACGGCGACGGCGAAAATCAGCCGAGAGTGTCCATATAATTGCTATCGAAATAATATGCGACCAGACAAGTGATGCGTTATTATAATACAGGGTGTGGAGAAAAGATAATCTGGAAAATTTCCTACTCACAGCAAGCGGCGGCATCTTAAGCTCTGCTTTCACAGATGAAAAGCTTTGAAATCGTGAGTATGATGATACGATGAATCGTATTGCTTTATTCTTAACGCCTTCCAGTAGATCAGTAGGGGTGATCTGGTTGGGGATTACAAATTGACTGATGCGTATTCCAGTGATGGGCGCACCAGGAATGTGTAAGCTTGAAGCCTGGTGTCCCTGTCGGCCAGACATAGGCGTCGCTTCGGAAAGCCAAGTTTCTTCTGCGGTTTAGATGTAGCGGATTCCACGTGGTTCGTGATGAAATGCTTCGCGAAGAAATGCTTCGCATTCAACAGAAAGAAAGTTCGCAAATTTAACAACGACTCAAGCAGAAGCAACAAAACCCTGACGAGCGCTAACTTCAAACTCGCCAGGTACCCGTTCCTTGTACTCAATAGAACTGGCCGAAACAGCCGAGTGTCAAGCTAGGACCTGCTGCCGTTGTGCATAGCAGTTTAGCTAGTGAAACAAAAAGGTGGGCCTCAAGATTGTGCACATCAGTCTATTTGATTTCATTAAGCTTTCACCAATACTTAGCAGAGGGGCGTGGACGAGCTCTACATCATGCCATGTGCCTAATGAAATAGAATATTTCGGAGGTATATTATTATGTGCTTGATAAATGTGAGGGGCGTTTTATAATGTAAAGCATCTTACTAAAAACCTCTGAATACAGAAAGTCATTAAGCAATTTTGTGTTTCCAATCAATTCGACCTGTACTTCTGCTCCTTCTGGAACTCTAAAGTTCTCTGGGGCAATGAATATGACACGACCGGGCGTCATCACCTCATAATCGTGAATATATTCTTGATATCAGCATTTTTGAGATCGCGAAAAAAGAAACAATGAAATGAAACAATGAAATGAAAAACAATGAACAAGAAACAATGAAAAAGAAACAAGAAACGTTCTTGCTTTGTGAAACCTGCGAGGGCCGAGACAATACGATTGGACAAAATAGATTGAAAAGGACCACATGCAGGGCAGCACGTCCTTCAAGATTTAGTTCAGTAGTGCTTTTCTGTCGGGCTAGTTGGTACATGGTTTAAGTAGAATTGATGGCGCAAATACTCAGACAACGACGAAGAAACACAAACGCCGACAAGCGCACCCGCTTACTGTGTTTGTGCGCTTGTCCGCGTCTGTGTTTCTTCGTCCGTCTCTGAGTATTTGCGCTATCAATCCTACTTAAGATTAAATTTTTCAAGCACAGCCAAGCGACTTGTATGCACACATTCATTGCAAAAGAACTGCTGATTCACATTCGAGTGGCCAGTCGACCGTGCCTTATACGTCTTGCGCTTATCAGTCGGCGATCGCGGTTCGCTCTCGGTCGTGATAGTCGATATCGTGATCTTCCTTTTTGTATTATACCTGTTGTCGTTTCGTCTGCCGCTCGCGTACGTCGTCGCGCCATTATTGAACGTCGAATGTTCGTGCGTGACTTGGTGTAAAAAAGACAACATATCCAGCATTGCAGATCGATACTTCATGCAGAACCCCACTTTGCTTACGGGATCTGTCCGATGGGGATCGCGTGTTCGTGCACAGGGGGATAAAACAGGGCGATCCGTTTCTCCCCCTTCTGTTTAACCTCGCACTGGATTCCGTCGGGCGCGAACGATTCCTCGGGTTATGGATGCAAGTTGTAAGGCAGGACTGCATATGTCCTCACGTATGCCGACGATCTCTTTCTAATCATTGCATTATACGAAGAACTCTCGAGGAGCCTGGAGGAAGAAGCACTGCACCTACCCTCTCCTACACTCTCTCGCACCACATGCTCCGGTTGCTAGGGGCGAGGATAAGCGCGCGCGCCCGCAGCTGTTGCTATGGGAGACGGAGTGAGAGCGGAGAGATAACACCTGCCGGCGCGCGGACACCGCCGCGGACAACGCCGGATGCCTGACATAGCCCGACTAAGAAATGCATTCGCATTTAAAAAAGTCACAGTTTCACCGCAACGGTGAAGCAGTGAATGCGATAGCAACAAATTCTAATGGTAATCGAAGTGAGGCTGGCAGCTCAGGGTAGGTACTCACTAGGCGGCAAAAACGCGTGCGACACGCCGCTTGCGGCAAGCGTGCTCGCGGCAGGGGCGTGCGTTCGTGTTTCCATTCGCGTTTTACGCTACAAGACAGTGAAACCTGGAGTCTCGAGTTGTGTAAGACTCCAAGTATCACTGCCTTGTAGCTTAAAACGTGAATGGGAACGGGAACGCAGGCGTCTGCCGCTAGTGCGCTTGCCGCACGCGGCGTGGCGCGCGCGTTTTTTGCCGCTAGTGAGTACGTACCTTAACTGTTTTGGATCCGATCTCACGCAACTCTACAAAATGCTTGTTTAAGAGCATACGGCCCCTGCAGGGACACTGTTCGTCGCCCGCTCTCGGCTGCTGAGATTGCGAGATAACGAGTGCGCCAGCGACAACCCCGCTCGTAAAACCAAAGGTCGCAGTGGCTGCATGAGGGGACCCCCCACCCCCACCTCGCGTCTTTCCGGGCTTGTTAAAGGCGCGCGGGCCGTTTCCTCTCCTTGAGCATTCCCCGGCTCGTCGAATACGCCTCGGAGCGACGTAGGTGGGCCCCCCGCTCCCGCACTGTTACCCGCGGGTATATTTCTTCGTGGCTTTTACTTATATATATATATATATATATATATATATATATATATATATATATATATATATATATATATATATATATATATGTATATATATATATATATATATATATATATATTGTTAAGATGTTTATTGGTAGAAAATGCAGGTGAACGGGGAGCGGTCAGCAGCGTTCGATCAAGCGCAGCAACCACGAGCTCGTGCCGATGGCGATGCCGCTGAAGCGCAGCGCAATGCCGCTGAGGCCACTCTTTTTCACTACAATCGCCCTCCGCAGAAAAAGGCGCCATCCTGGCGGCTTAGGGTGAAGAAACAACTACTGGGTCGTAGTAGGGCTTGAGGCGAGAGACGTGCACAAGTTCGCGGCCGCGATAGCGTAGATCTGTCGATGGCGTGATGGGCTTCACGATGTAGTTGACGGAGGACGTTTTCTCTACAACGCGTTATGGTCCGAGGTATTTAGCGACAAGTTTTGCGGAGCGGCCAGGGGCGGTAGCGGGTACCCGAAGCCATACCAAAGAGCCAGGGGGGAAAAGTTTGAGCCGAACGGTCACCAGGTTGACGGGATTGCTGCTGCCACTGGTCCTCGGTTGAAAAGGAGCGGGCAAGATGGCGGCATTCTTCAGCATGTCGGGTAGCTTCGGACAGGGGGGTACTTTCGGACTCATCAGGTTTATATGGAAGAATGGTGTCCACTGTATTTGAAGGTTCTCGTCCATATAGAAGAAAGTACGGCGAAAACCCAGTAGTAGTTTGTACCGCAGTATTATACGCGTAGGTGACGAAAGGGAGAACTTGGTCCCAATTTGAATGATCAGAGGCGACGTACATTGATAGCATATCGCCAAGAGTACGGTTGAAGCGCTCTGTCATGCCGTTCGTTTGCGGATGGTACGCTGTACTTGTGCGGTGCACGATTCGGCATTCGTCAAGTAATGCCTTCAAAGCGTCAGAAAGGAAGGCACCACCTCTATCGCTTAGGAGCTCGCGAGGGGCACCATGACGCAGAACGAAATGTCGCAACAGAAAGGTTCCAACGTCCCGGGATGTGGCAGTCAGCAGTGCGGCTGTTTCGGCATAGCGTGTCAGGTGGTCTATTGCAACGATAATCCAGCGGTTACCCGCTAGAGTTGATGGTAGCGGTCCGTAGATGTCAATGCCAACGCGATCAAAGGGTCGACTAGGACAGGGAAGAGGTTGTGACGGGTAGACTTGCCCGGGAGGTAACTTTCGTTGTTGGCACTTAGCACACGAGCGAATGAACTTCCGCACGTAGTTATACATGCCACGCCAATAAAAGCGGAGTCGAAGCCTAGCGTATGTTTTGAAGAGGCCTGCATGCGCGCACTGTGGGTCAGCGTGGAACGCATCGCATATAACAGCACGGAGATGGCGGGGTATCACAAGGAGCCACTTGCGACCGTCGGAAAGGTAGTTCCGTCGATAAAGAAGATCATCCCGAACGCAAAAGCTGGTAGCTTGGCGGCGAAGAGCACGAGACGGTGAAGAAGTGAGGGGGATCAGAAAGGATGCCGATGAGGGCACTGATCCAGGGATCCCTTCCGTTGCTCCACCGTCATGTTGCGTAGGGGCGGGTGATGCAAGTGCAGGCTCGAGAGAACAGAGGCAAGCACCGTCATCCGATAGCGGTGAGCGAGAAAGGGCGTCAGCGTCCGTGTGCTTGCGACCGGATCTGTAAATAACGCGGATGTCGTACTCCTGAAGTTTGAGCGCCCAACGAGCAAGTCGTCCAGAAGGGTCCTTAAGAGTGGATAGCCAACAAAGGGCGTGGTGGTCAGTGACGACGTCAAATGCAGGGCGAAATTTGCCGAGGGCCCAAATAATGGCTAAACACTCTTTCTCGGTGACGGAGTAGTTAGCCTCAGCTTTCGTCAGAGTTCGGCTCGTGTAGGCGACGACATGTTCATCAAACCCTGCTTTTCGTTGCGCGAGCACAGCGCCAAGTCCGACACCACTGGCATCAGTGTTAACCTCCGTGGGAGCGGCAGGATCGAAGTGGCGGAGGATGGGCGGCGAAGTTAGCAGGCGGCGTAATTTGGGGGAAGGCGTCGTCACAGGCTGGTGACCAAGCGGAAAGGTCCTTGTCACCGCTAAGAAGGTCCGTCAGGGGTGCACATATCGAGGCGAAATTTCGAATAAAGCGTCGGAAGTATGACGACAAGCCGACAAAACTTCGAAGCTCCTTTAAGTTCTTTGGCTTCGGAAAATTGGCGACTGCTCGAAGCTTGGCTGGGTCTTGAAGTACGCCGTCCCGCGATACGACGTGGCCAAGAATGGTGAGCTGTCGGGCACCAAAACGACACTTCTTCAGGTTGAGTTGAAGGCCGGCGTCAGTGAGGCATGTGAGGACGCGCTCGAGACGACTTAAATGGGTGTCAAAATCGGCGGAAAAGACAACAACGTCGTCGAGGTAGCATAAACATGTGTTCCACTTGAGGCATCGTAAAATAGTGTCCATCATTCTCTCGAAAGTGGCTGGAGCATTGCAGAGGTCGAAAGGCATGACGGTAAATTCGTATAATCCGTCGGGTGTGACGAATGCTGTTTTAGGTCGGTCAGATGCTTCCATAGGAACTTGCCAGTACCCTGAACGTAAATCCAGCGAAGAGAAGTATTCCGCTCCCTGCAAACAATCGAGGGCGTCGTCGATTCGCGGTAACGGGTAAACGTCCTTCCGGGTGATCTTGTTTAAACGTCGGTAGTCGACACAGAACCGAATGGAGCCGTCCTTCTTCTTAACAAGAACAACCGGTGACGCCCACGGACTGTTGGAAGGCTGCACAATACCCCGCTGGAGCAGGTCAGCAACCTGGTCGTCATTAACACGGCGCTCCGACGCCGAGACTCGATAGGGACGTTGCCGTAGAGGCGCGTGGCGTCCTGTGTCAATCTTGTGTGTGAGATGGTCGATGTGCGGCCGAGACAAGAAGCGTGGCTGTGAAAAGAAGTGCGGAACTTTTGCAGTAGGTTGATCAACTGGCTTCGTTCTGAATAAGACGTAGCCGCATAGATGGAACGGTGGAAAGCGTCAAGGAGGGGCTGATCAACAGCAGGGTCAGAAGTGAGTGCGCTGAGGCCCGTATAAAAAAGAAGTAGCCGGAGAGTCAAAAATGTGACAGGCGTCGATCAGCTGTCGATCAGCGTCGATCAGCGTCGATCAGGCCATTCCAGCGTGTTGTGGACGAGCGTCTTCGTGACGCCACGGCGGAGAGTAAGGAGAGCAAGGGGCAGTGGCGAACATTTGCGGCGAATGAACAGGTAAGAGGGCGTAAGGAGAACATCGCCATCTGAAATAGCGGCACACGACACAGGCACAAGCATGGAAGAGTGAGGAGGAACGGTTGTGTCGTTGGATACGGACAGTTTATAATACGGGAGGAGGGCTTCGACAGCGCCAACGTCTGGAAGTGCGGAAAGCTCAAGTTCGGCGCGACAGCAGTCGATGACGGCGTTATTATTCGCAAGGAAGTCCCAGCCTAGTATTACGTCATGGGAACACGAGGGCAGCACGACAAATTCGACGATATACACGAGTCCTTGGATGACCACTCGTGTAGTACAGGCCGCGAGAGGTGTTACGTTGTGTGAGTTCGCTGTTCGAAGAGAGAGACCGGATAATGGCGTCAGAACTTTTCGGAGTTTGCGGCACAGCTGGGCGGAAATTACAGATACAGCGGCTCCGGTGTCGACAAGTGCCATGACGACGATACCGTCGACCGACACTTCAATGACGTTGGCTGGAGAGGGGCGAGGACTTGTGCATGGCGACGTGGACGCAGTTCGTGCCTCGGGAACTGCGCCCATCAGTTTTCCTGCTCGGTGGGTCCGGTACGGCGACGCATGGGGGGAAGGCGAGCGAAGACGTGGAGATTGTGAGCGGCGGCTTGGTGGGAAGGAGCGATCAGGGTGAAAGGAAGAGGAAGGATGGCTGGACGGCGCAGAGGAAACCTGAGGAGTGAAAGATGGCATTCGTCGAAAGTTGGTAGAAGAAGCTGGGCGACGCCGGCAATAGCGCGCCACGTGGCCAACACCGCCGCAAGCAAAACATATCGGACGGTCATCGTAGGTCCGCCATTGGTCGGCGTACATGCCGAATTGCGGCTGGGGGGCAGGAAAATGCGGCTGGAGTGGCATCGGCATAGGCGGCGGCGAAAAGGTCGGTGGTGAATACAAAGGCGCTGGGTGGAGTGCATGCTGTCGAGGGCGGTCAACGGCCTCTGCGTACGAGAGAGGTGCGGTGACTGGTGGCGGTTCACTGGCGGGAGGAATGGCTTGAGCGACCTGGTCTTGGATGAAGTCGCGGAGTGTTGGTGCCAAACTGCGTGGTTGGTCTGGGACGCAGGACATCAAAGAGAGCTGACGAGCGACCTCGGCGCGGATGAACTCTTGAAACTTCGAGAGCAGAGGACCGTGGTCGTCCCCTATGCCAAGACTGGAGAGAGAGTCGTCCGGCGCCGAGGGACGTCGGGTGTGCAGACGTTGCCTGCGCAACTCGTCGTAGCTCTGGCATAGTTCTGTGAGTTCGACGACAGAGCGAGGGCTCTTAGATGGCAACATTTGGAAAGCGTTGTCCTCAATGCCCTTCATGATATGCTTTATCTTTTCCTCTTCTGTCATTGACGCGTTCACCCGCTTACAAAGGTCAAGGATGTCCTCAATGTAACTGATGAAATTCTCACGAAGCTGTTGGGCTCGAGTACGCAAGCGTTGTTCGGCGCGGCGTTTGCGTACCTCGTGCCGTCCGAAAACTTGGGTGTGGCTTCTTTTGAAGACGGACCACGTAGGGAGGTCAGCTTCGTGGTTTATGAACCACAGCTTGGCTACGTCTGACAGATAGAATGAGACGTAGCCCAACTTGTCGTCGTCCCATTTGTCATGGACACTCACTCGCTCATACGTGGAGATCCAATCGTCAACGTCCTTATCGTCAGTGCCCGAGAAGATGGGTGGATCTCGCAGACGCAAGGAACCGGCACAGAGTAGGGTGGGCGGTGCCGAGGGTGGTGCCGTTGGAGGAGTTGGAAGAGCGGCGTTTGCGTCGTTGGGCATGATAGCAGGTAGCGTGCGATTTCGAAGTTCCAGGGCGATCGAAATCGAGCACTCTCCACCACTTGTTAAGATGTTTATTGATGGAAAATGCAGGTGAACGGGGAGCGGTCAGCAGCGTTCGATCAAGCGCAGCACCCACGAGCTCGTGCCGATGGCGATGCCGCTGAAGCGCAGCGCAATGCCGCTGAGGCCACTTTTCACTACAATCTATATATATATATATATATATATATATATATATATATATATATATATATATATATATATATATATATATATATATATATATATATATATATACGGGACATGACGGCAAAAATCAGCCGAGACTGTCCATATAATTGCTATCGCAATAAAACATATTCATCCTGGATGTGGCTGTAGCTTGCGACGCAAGGACAGCTCTTCGTTTGTTTTAATTATTTGATTGCCAAGATACATGCAACCCAACCTTTTACAGGACTATAGATGGTGGGAATAGGTTTCATGCGAAGCAACCCGTTGATAAGTGTAGTAGTTGTGTGCACATTGTGGTCTGACGTATCGTCAGCATTCACGTTAGAGCACAGACGTCAGTATTGAAATGAAGGGCACTTTACGGTGCAATGATGTGAGTATCATACGTAACTTTCGTTAGCGTGTTCCTCCGGGGTCGGTCAATGCTTGAAATTGGCTTGCTGAATCATAGGAACAGGAATGCAATGTTTATCAGACTGCTAGAAAAGCGTAGTAAACACTGGAACCACAAGCCGACCTGATGCCTGTATCGTAGGAGTACAACCGACAGAGAGACAGACAGACAGTCAGACAGACAGACAGATAGATAGATAGATAGATAGATAGATAGATAGATAGATAGATAGATAGATAGATAGATAGATAGATAGATAGAAGCTGTCAAAGTTTGCTAAGAAATGCTTCGCAAATAATTGATTAACCTGCTCCATGCGCATACTGTACCGTCGCCGTAGCGAAAGTTTCCTGAATCTACTATGGTCATCATGAGATTCATGAAGTTGATTCATCAAACGTTGTTTAATTTTTATGTCTGTTTTAATTAAAACATGGTAACAGAGAACCCCCTTCAGTTTTGAGGTAACCGGTGTATTTCAACGTACAGTTACTATGTCTCGTAGGCTGTCACTGCCTATGCGAGCTTACCTCATTTTACATAACTGTGACAGTTTTTTCGGCTTAAGTTAATCATAATGTTTCTTTGTTATGGTTTGTGACTATTTGTTTAAAAACAAAATATTGTTGAATTCTGGAACTACCTTGAATATGGTTGCCTTTGTATTCGAAAGCTATTGGAACAGAATTCTCTTCGTTTTCGTATTCGATCCGGTGTCATCACTATTAGATTGGTTCTCAAATTTGCTATTATCACACACGTAGGCCAATAAAGCTATAAAGCAATGTACAAGGACAAGTGAAGAACACACATAACGTTGAATTTCAACTTGCACGTCAAAATTCTGCACTAACTTCACTTGGCTCAACCTAATTCAACTTGGTGCTGTGTCCTGTTTTGTTAAGTCTGCCTAAATATGATAGCAGGCGTAAAAGATACTAACCTGCATTCCATTCTGCTAAATTGACCAGAACAAAAAGAAACGCGTGTTATTCCTTGATGGGGATTTTCCTTGAAACTTGGAGTATTGCGTAAATACAGCTTATTTGAATAACATGTAGTATGAGTGTAACAAATATTGCTCCTTGTGACAAATTTCCACTGTCTAGAGATAGACAGGACACCTTTGTACCACACAAATCATTTATCTGAACAACGAAAATCTCACACACATCCAAACCCTTAAAGCACAGCACACCTATATACACAATGAATAATACATCTACAAATAAGCCACACGACTCATCCTAAACGCAATGTTCCCAAGAATCAAAACGTACACGTCCTGTCCGTCCACTGCGATGCGGCGGCCCTTCCCCCGACGTGGAGTCAGACGGTGATCATGAGGTGTCGACGCGGCTTGGCTGCTGGCCTTCGTGGCGATGACGGAGGATCTTCGCTAGCGTGGCGCCAGACCAGCGTGGCACCTCACGCGGTCTGCAGCGTGCCGAGCCACGGACACTGGCAGGTGGTTGGCCGTGGACACAGGGTGCAGAACGGTGACGGCTGCAAGGTCAGACGTGGAACGGTGTGGTCAACAAGCAAGTCTCCAGGCCATGGCTGGAGAACCAAATGCCCGGCTTCCCGCACACGTCCGCCCTGCCCGCTCTTCGTCTTCCGCCGCCGATGCTCCCTCCGAGCACGCGCCCTTCGAACCCCTCTTGATTCTTCGTTTTAGATGCGAAGCATCTTATGGCGAAGCTTAATCCCGTGGTGGTGTGCGGCGTGACCACCCTTACTGCGCATGCGCAAACCCTTTCAAAAAAATAAAAATAAAAAACCTCATCTCCCCCCTCTCTCACCTTTAGGCATCCCTCCCCGCGGCGACCACACCCTCACTACGCATGCGCCTCCTCTCTCCCCGACTACGCTGCCCTCTCTCTCCCTCTAGGCATCCCCTGCCCGCGGCGTCCACACTCCCCACTGCGCATGCGCGTTCCCCCCCCACTCTCTCCTCTCCTACGCTCCGCCTCTCTCTCGCCTCGCGACGCCGACGCAGGCAGCGTCTGCTAGCGAGTTTCTTGGTGAAAAAACCGACTGCTCGCGCTGCACAACCGTTCACTGGCCACCCCGTATATATGGCACTGGATTTTGACCTGCAAGGTGGTGCCGGTGGGAGATTTCTTCTGTACGTTGTTGAACAATAAAAATTCGTAGCGTGTGCGTTAACTAAAAAGCGGACTGCGGGTCTCTGTGTCCAGTCGGAGTCTTCTGTCTCTCATTGCCCATTAGCAGCGATTGGCATGTTCCAGTAGGAAACACCGCTCCATCGCTGCGTGCTTTACGCATCCCCAGTTTTAAATGCGAATGTATTTCTTAGTCGGGCTATGTCAGGCATCCGGCGTTGGCGTTGCCCGCGGCGGCCGCGGCAGGTGTTATAGTGAGTGGAGCGGAGGAGCGCGCTCGGGTGCGTGAGGGCGCTCGCATCGCGGGGAGCTCGGCGGAGCTATGTATAAAAAAAAATTTGAAAAAATAAATAAAAAAAATGAAGAGAAACAAAAAAAAGCAAAAAAAAAACCAAGGCGCAGCGCCGTGCTCCCGGCCGGGCTGCAGAAATTAGGCGCATTTTCCTTCTTCGAAACCACAACCACCATATATAAATCGTGTGAAGCGCGCGCGAAATGCATTCGCATTTCCTCACGATTCCCTTCGGGGAGGTGGGGGCATTTTTTGACCTTGTCATAGTCGAGCGAATCAGAGGCGGTCACCCTGCCTAAAACAATCAATGTCTCTCCAACTAAACAAAGACTGAGGGCCGTTGCCCATTCACTTCGATCCCAACCTTACCCCATGGTTATGCGTTCGAAACAATGTAGGTACGCGTCCAAATCATCGCGTTCCTCGTCAAACGGTGCCATGAGTTTTCTAGAGCATATTTTGTTGGCTCTTGGCGACTGCGAGCCAGAGGACCCAGACGCAACGCTCTGCGCGTCCCGACTACAATCGGTGGCTTGGGCTAATCGCAACTTCAACTCTAAATTCTCTTTTTCTCTTTCGTGCGCTTCTCGCGCCTCCGCAAGTTTGGCATCGCGTTCAACTTCAGCGCATTTCTTTTCCTCTTCTACTACCTTCAACGCCTCTTCCTTAGAAAAACACAAGTCCTTAGCTACGCTTAACAACTTGCCTACGTGCATCCCTAGGCCTGGAAAATTCTTGACGGGCAGGAAATAGTATCCTGGCAGGTTCGCCAGTTGTCACGAATTTCCACGGTCTAGAGATAGACAGGACACCTTTGTACCACAAAAATCGGACACCTTTGTACCACAAGAACGAAAACGTAAACGTCCTGACCGTCCACTGCGATGGGGCGGCCGTTCCCCCCCACGTGGAGTCAGACGGCGGTCATGAGGTGTCGACGCGGCTTGGCTGCTGGCCTTCGTGGTGATGACGGAGAATCTTCGCTTGCGTGGCGCCAGACCAGCGTGGCGCCTGACGAGATCTTCAGCGTGCCGAGCGAAGGACACTGGCAGGTGGTTGGCCGTGGACACAGGGTGCAGAACGGTGACGGCTGTAAGGTCAGACCTGGAATGGCGCCGTCAACAAGCAAGTCTCCAGGCCATGGCTGGAGAACCAACTGCCCGGCTTCCCGCACACGTCCTCCCTGCCCGCTCTTCGTCTTTCGGCGCCGATGTTCCCTCCGAGCACGCGCCCTTCGAACTCCTCTTGATTCTTCGTTTTCTTCCACAACATGTTTTCGTCGCGTGCTTTTCTCCCAACAGACTTCTTCTTCTTCTTCTTCTTCCTCTTCTCCACATACTCATACTTGTGACACTCCCAAGAAAATAAATAGCGGTAACCCTACGTATATGAACAAATTGGAGAACCTATAAAGCAGCCGCGACGCCACTCGTACGAATCAATATGCTTGTTTATTCACCTTTTTCACACGTGCAAATCAAATGGCTAAAGAAGTCAATTAGCGCCAGCTAAAGTGGGTCATTTCTTTTTTATTTTTTAGGCACGTTCAGTTGCGTGACGATCAGCGCCTGTTTCCTCCAGTTAAAGTGCCGAGTACAGTGGGATCAATTCTAGCTTCCTCAGTGTTAGCACTTGTCGACCCGTATTTCACTCTTTCTGAAGCTTCTTTAGCGTTAGCCAAAGCCATGATGCCTGCAAAAAATAAAACCCATGTACTCGAATGTCAACCGCCGCAGTTACAAACTGACACTGGACGTTCATGTTACAGCTATCGCAATAGGAACATTAGCTTTAAGTGCCGAATGTATAGCTAAGGGAAACATTCTTCTAGTGCATAATGGCCTCAACGTCTTTTGTCATAATTTTGCATGGAACTTCAAAAAAAGAATAAAATATGCTGGAGCGCACATTTGTGAGCGTACGCCGTAGACAGCACCTTTTCTTTGGCAACTTAGGCCCTGTGTACCACATACTCAGGCTTCTTTCAATATTTACACTTATGTTTTGCTAGTAATAAATTTGCATATCTCATGTGATCCTTTTCAAAGCGCAAGGTTTCAAACCGGCAATTGTTTGGTTTAATTCATTATGTGTTATGTATTTTTTAACTGCCTTACACATATAATAATGACTGCTAGGATATGGCCGTTTTTCCAGATGTTACTTGTATATTTTCCACACACTTATGAAGCAACTGAAAAAAAAGCTAGAGATATATATAATGAAAAAAAACGCAACTGCATAAATAAGATCTCTGAGCTATCTCGTAAAATAGTTGCAAGCTGAGGTTTCCACGAGAGGTGAAATAAAACTGTGCCAACTCACCACAGGCGAATACCACGAAAACCAGAAGAAACGCAGCGATACGTCCCGCCGTGCCACGTCGAATGAACCGCTGTACTTGTACTGAAGAAGCAAATCGGCTCCTGTTAAAGAGAGAAGTTATTTCAAAAGTATTGTCTTCGTTGGTAGTAGTTGGTGTGGCAGGTTTTCCAAAGGAAGGTTTTTTTTAAAAAAAAGGCCGCAAACACAACAATCCCCATATAACATTGCCTCGCCACACAAGTTGATGTTATGCGCTGTGGCGTTTGCTTTGTTGTTATAAGAACGTGTAAACGCATTTACATGTATATTCATTCGAACTAATAGCGTATCTGAATAAATTAACGTTTTCAGTAGTTCAGTGCAGTGCGCAAAGGGCCCATGATAGTCGCGGGAGTTCACGCGCGAATATCTATTAACGTTGGTGTTTACGCCGGTAGCATATACGCGTTCTTAGTCTCGTCGTTCTTGCGCATGCACCAGTCATTGCTATTTTTGGAGGGCACCCATCCTCTGTTCGTGATGCTGTCAGTTATTACCGTGACAGAAACAGCGCGAGAAAGAGAGTGCTCGAGGCTCTCGGCTTTAGAATAGGGTTGCTGCCTTATCTTACGTTAAGACAGATAGCTGGACGGCGGGATACAAAAGGAAAATTCTGTGCATTTTCCGAGAGAAAGAAAAGGAATAAAACATAAGACCAGTGGGTGAAAGATTTCAAAAGTCAGGCCAGAAAAATTATTGTAACGATTTTTGCGGGAAGTGCTTTTTAAAAAAAGTTCGACTAGTCAGAAATTCAAACAAAGTAATTTTTTCTCGGAAGCGTGACTTTTTGTGAAAAAAAAGAAACATTTTATGTGACACCACCTTGGTTTCCAATGATAATTTTTGTGTATTGTGCTTGAATACTGTGGGACCCCAGCTAACCAAATTACAGACGTAGCCAGTGGAACTACGCTTTTCTATAAAACATTTTTTAATAAAAAATAATAAAAAGCTTATGTTCTGAGAAAGGAAATTTTTGTACAAGAGAATTGTCGAATCTGCACTTATTCTATTAGTTTAGAAAAACACATGGCATTTGGAACAACCTGATTTTTTTTTACCTCTGTAGCTATAGGATGCCCTTCAGCCCATACAAAAACAGTCAGATATTGATACCGCTGTCTAGGACTGACTCTGCATGGAAGCTCCG
This sequence comes from Rhipicephalus appendiculatus, assembly GCA_030522465.1. Classification (NCBI taxonomy): domain Eukaryota; kingdom Metazoa; phylum Arthropoda; class Arachnida; order Ixodida; family Ixodidae; genus Rhipicephalus; species Rhipicephalus appendiculatus. The sequence continues at coordinate 11 of JALIZH010030552.1, read as the reverse complement.
CGTTCTTGCTC